>VXAD01010367.1:26249-48765 GCA_013399195.1 Dicrurus megarhynchus
AGCTTGGGAATGGTGCCGCAAAGCCCCCGGCACCGCACGGCTTCCCAGATTTCACCTGGATCTTCCCGGATCTCCTCACCCAGAGGGAGCTCGTGAGGAGCTCGCACAGCTCCTTCACCCCAAATCCTCCTCCAGCCATCCCCATCCCACTGCTCCCAAATCCCCCAGCCCTCCCCATCCCGCTGTTCCCTCTTCACCCCAAATCCTCCAGTGCTCCCCATCCTGCTGTTCCCAAATCCCCCAGCCCTCCCCATCCCACTGTTCCCTCCTTCATCCCAAATCCTCCAGCCCTCCCCATCCCACTGTTCCCTCTTCATCCCAAATCCTTCAGCCCTCCCCATCCCACTGTTCCCTCACGGGTGGGACCTACCAAATTCCCAGACATCATGCACTGGCCTTCATTTTTCACTGGGAACTCTTCCTAGGATAAAAGAGATGGAAACGCTTCCATTCCCGCTCTCCCAAGGCCGCCAGGCGTGGGCTTGGCGCCCTACAAGGTCACCAAACACTGCAAGGCGTCCTCGTCTCCCACCCTGGGTCCAAAATCCCTTGGGAAGGTGGGGCTGGATCCCGGGAAGGGATGGGAAGAACGAGGCTGCTCTCCAGAGGGGTTGGGAGGAGGATTGGTCCCTGCGGGGACAGGAACCGCAGCGTTCCGGGAACACCAAGGGAAGGATCTGGGCCCGAACTTCACTCAGCGACTGGGAAGGACGAGACGGGGTCAGGACAATGCCAACTGCGGGGTTTTCCTGCTCCCTGAACTCGCTGCCTGGCTCGGAGCTTCCAGCTCCGGAGGAGGAGCTCTGACAGCGGGAGAGAGCGGGATCGTAGCTTCTCCCCAGCGACGGAACCTGAGTGTCACTGCTCGCACTCCGAAAAGGATCCCCAGCTGGAAGCGCCCTCCCTGGGGGGCAGCAGGGACCTCAGCGGGATCACACCCAGGGAAGAACCCACCCGCGGCCACTCCTTCCACCTGGGATTCTGCTTCCTGGCGGGATGGGGCTGGCTGGGCTGAGAGCCTGGAATGTGGGCTGGGAGATGGGTCCCAGACACTTTTATAGGGTTTTGGGGCCCTTAGCAGAGCCTCCTCACCGTGTAGTTCTCGCGGGTCGCAAAGTCGTAGTAGTAGAGCCTCCCCTCGCCCCCGACGAAGACGGAGGAGGTGTTTTCCTGGTGGAAGAACACCGGGAACCTCTCCCTCCGCGGGAACACATATTCCTTGGCACCTGGGGACAGCAGCGGTATCAGGGATCGGCTGTGGGAGTCCCCGCTGATCCCCTCCCTTCCCGTGCCCTTGAGGAAAACCAGGATGCGGGGCTGGGGCCCTCCGGGAGGGCCGGGAAAGGGGACAGGCGGCTGCCAGCCATTGTCCCCTGGTCCCCGGGGACGGGAGAGCTCCACAATGGAGAGAGGAAGCCGGGGAATTGCGGCAGGAGCTATGATTGCCGGAGCGGGAGCTCGGAGCGCTGCAGCCCCGGCTCTGAGCTCTGCCTCCCGCAACCCAGCTGTGGGATCAGGGATCCCTCTCCCACCCTGGCAGCCTCCCCAGGCAATGCTGGAGAGATTGGGGTCCTGCACCTCCTTGCCAGGGCCATGAGGGATGGACAGGGCTTGGATCCCCAGGAGGGATGCACAGGGTTTGGATCCTCAGGAGGAATGGACAGGGTTTGGATCGTCAGGAAGGGATGGACAGGGTTTGGATCCCCAGGAGGGATGGACAGGGTTTGGATCCTCAGGAGGAATGAACAGGGTTTGGATCCTCAGGAAGGGATGGACAGGGTTTGGATCCCCAGGAAGGGATGGACAGGGTTTGGATCCTCAGGAAGGGATGGACAGGGTTTGGATCCCCAGGAAGGGATGGACAGGGTTTGGATCCCCAGACCAGAGCCCAGGTGGGACAGGGAACCTAAAGCCACAACTCCCAAGCTCCGTGCCCCAGACAGAAACAAGAAGTGGCCGCAAGGCCCCAGACGCCCCAGCCGGGAGCGGAGCCACCCGTCTGCCCCCAGCCCTTCCTCTTTCACAGCCCTGCTCTTCCAGCTCCCCTTCCCTACAAACCCCTCTGTTCCTGCGCGCCCAGCTCGGCTCGGGGAGGCTGGCCCTGTGCTGCAGGGGGGACTGTCCCCTCCTGGGTATCTGCTGTCCCCTCCTGGGTGTCTGCTGTCCCCTCCTGGGTATCTGCTGTTCCCCCCCGGGGTATCTGCTGTCCCCACGGGGTATCTGCTGTCCCTCCTGGGTGTCTGCTCTCCCCTCTTGGGTATCTGCTGTCCCCCCATGAGCTCCCCGGTCCCACAGCCACCTCCGGGCAGCCCAGACCGCCGAGGTGCACAGGAATGGCAGCACAGGGATCGCTCCAGGGATCAGGGCTGCCCTCTGCCCCAGCACTCCGAGTCCGGCATTCTTCCCTGTTTTCCCTTTCCCCAAGAGAGGGGCCTCTGCCCTGGGAGCGCTCCCAGCGCTCAGCCAAAGGCCGGGAGTGCCCCTGGAGCTGGCAGCCGGCACCGCGGGGCAATTAATCAGCGGCACGTGGCCCTCTCTATTTACGGGGCTGGCACTTGGCACGGAGGGGCCAAGTCCCGCCCGGCCCGGCGCTGCCTCTGCCCCGCTGAGCCAAGAGGGGAAAGGCCGATTAGAGGTCACCGGGGCCGCTGAATTNATCTGCTGTCCCCTCCTGGGTGTCTGCTGTCCCCTCCTGGGTATCTGCTGTTCCCCCCCAGGGTATCTGCTGTCCCCACGGGGTATCTGCTGTCCCTCCTGGGTGTCTGCTCTCCCCTCTTGGGTATCTGCTGTCCCCCCATGAGCTCCCCGGTCCCACAGCCACCTCCGGGCAGCCCAGACCGCCGAGGTGCACAGGAATGGCAGCACAGGGATCGCTCCAGGGATCAGGGCTGCCCTCTGCCCCAGCACTCCGAGTCCGGCATTCTTCCCTGTTTTCCCTTTCCCCAAGAGAGGGGCCTCTGCCCTGGGAGCGCTCCCAGCGCTCAGCCAAAGGCCGGGAGTGCCCCTGGAGCTGGCAGCCGGCACCGCGGGGCAATTAATCAGCGGCACGTGGCCCTCTCTATTTACGGGGCTGGCACTTGGCACGGAGGGGCCAAGTCCCGCCCGGCCCGGCGCTGCCTCTGCCCCGCTGAGCCAAGAGGGGAAAGGCCGATTAGAGGTCACCGGGGCCGCTGAATTCCCGCTGGGTTTGTGGGGTTACTCCCTCATCCCTGCGGGGTTAAACAGGCACAGTTTTCCCAGCAGGGCTTGGGGGAGCTGCCAGAACCCCCCAGCTCGGGTTTGGGAAGGGCTGTGGGGACACAGTGAGGGGACGCCTCCATGTCCCCTTCTCCTGGGACCCTCGGCCTGGCTGGATCCCAGTCCCTGCTGGCCCCTGTGCCCTGCCCAGCCTTCCCTGCCCCTCCCGTGTCCGAGGACTCGGAGAAACAGCCGAGCCAGAGCTGGAGGAGCTGGCACGGAGTCCTGCAGGGTGATTCTGCAGCCAGGCCTGCCCTCGGCCAGGCGCGGTCTCGGCCTGCCCAGGAGAGCAATAATCCCCTTTTCACCCTCTCCTTCCCGCAGCCCTCCCAAGTCCCACTCCTGGGCACCCCCCAAGGCGCTGTGACCCTGGCACCAGCACACCACGAGCAGGTCTGGCCAGGCCTCACCAAACTTTGCTCCCGTTTGAACCTCCAGCCCCAAAATCGCTGCTAATCCGGGCAAATCTCCACCCGCAGCTCCCCCAGCTCCCCCGCTTCCACACTTCTCCCCTGCTGCCCTGGGGCTCCTTTGGAGCCCCTTCCCGACCTTCCCTGAGCTGTGCCGAGCTGCGAGGCCGCGCTCCTCTCCGAAGACCGAAAACAAACCAGCCCTAAACAATCCTTTGGCTGACTCCAGCGCCGTTGTTTATCCTGCAGCTCCCCGGGGACCGCTGTGAATCACGGAGAGAGAACAGCTCTGCCAGCCGGGGCCCGCCAGCGCGCCTGGGCTGAGCTCTGCGCTGCCAACCGAGGCTCCAAAGGCTTCCAGGAGCGCCTGCTGGGGTCCCTCTGCCTCTGGGGCGGCCCTGCAGAGCCGGTCCTAAGCCCGAGTCTGGCTCTGCCTCAAGCAGCTCGGATTAGGTTTGATCCCCTTCTCCCCTGGCGGGATGCAGGAGCAACCCCGCACCCCCAAACTGGGGTGTCCGGGGTTTGAACACCTTCAAGGGATGAGGATGAGGAGGCAAAGGGCATCTGACAGCCCACAGGACCGTAAAATCATGGAATTGTTTGGGCTGGAAGAGACCCTAAAGCTCATCCATGGGCAGGCTCACCTTCCACCATCCCATGGTGCTCCAAGCCCCATCCAGCCCGGCCTTGGGCACTGCCAGGGACGGGGCTGTGTCCCACTGTGTCCCCAAAGAATGGGACACATCTCTCCGGGTGAATCCAAAGCTGCTTTTGACACTGGGAAGAAAGAAAGGCTCGTCCCCTTGGAAGAGGGAAGGCTTGACCCTGCCATCACCCTCGCTTCCAAATCCAAGCCCGGAGCTCCAGGGGACACAGGGCTCATTCCCAGAGCCTGGCTGACCCCGCCGAGCCCCTGTGCCCGGCATTTGCTGCCAGCCCCACGCCGGCGCAGGAATCAATGGCACCGCTGTCCCTGGAAATGTCCCTGCTCCGGCGGCGTGAATGGGAGAAAGGGCGGCTTTGTGCTCGGGAGAGCTCCACGCCAGAGGGGAGGGGAGGGGAAGCATCAAATCAGGGAGAGAGGCAGCCCGGAGCATCTCGGAAGGATGCCTGGGGGTGAGGGAAGGGAGCAGGGAAGGGAAGCGGGAGATGCTCCAGATGCAATGGAGAGAAGGGAGCAATCCCGCTGCCCGTCTGGGCACAGTTTTGTGGCTCCCTGTGGGCCCAAGAGCCCCTGGAGAAGCACCAGAGCATCCCAGAGCATCCCAGAGCCACCTGCTCCCACCTCCGGAGCAGAGGGGCAGCGTGGGCTGCAGCTTCTCCAGGCAAACTTCGTCACCCGGCCCGGCTGGGGCTGAGTCAGCACCGCCTTCCCTCTCCTCGCTCCAGCATTCCTGGCTGGCAGCGGCTCCCGCAGCCCAGACGCTCCTTAGTCACCGGCTCGCGCCGCTCCCGGCTCCGGGAGCGGGGAGTTCTGTGGGAATGCTGCTGCCGGGGCAGCCCGGGACGGAGGTGACGGCTCCAAATCGGGAGCTGAGATAAAGCTTGGGAGGAGTGAAAGCGGGAGCGGGATGAGAGCAGAACCTGGCGGGTTTCGGGAGCTGATCCTTCGCTTGCTGCCCGTAAACCCCTTCTAAGAGGGAATCACCTTGGAATACGAGGTGGGAGAGCAGGGTATGGAGTCTGCCAGCTGCCTGGAATTGCCCTCTCCTGGAATTGCCCGCTCCCACACGGCACCTGCCGAGATCTCATTCCGAGATCCGAGAACTCTCCTGCTGCTGCCGTGGGACGGGGACACGGGGCCGGGCCGCCAGCGCAGGGAAAATCGGGATTCACGCGGGGCTGGGCCGCCAGCACAGGGAAAATCGGGATTCACGCGGGCGCAGCGACGAGCCCTGGCAGCACGGCGGAGGCAGCCGGGCCCCGGCGCCGCCGCGTTCCCGACGCCCCGGCAATCCCGCCGGGAATTGTCGCTGCAGCGCGTGGCAGCGCTGTCACTCACGGCGGCCCCGATGGCACCGCCACCTGCTCCGCTGCTCGCGCAGCGCACGGCGGGCACGCTCCTGCCTCCGCCAGCGCTCGCAGCCCTTCCCGCTCCAAACACTCCCCGGCTTGGATTGCTTCCTTCCTTCCCCAGGATTCCGACCCCGACGACAGCTATCCGGCTGGGATCGGTGCTGGAGGGAGAAGGAAAAGACGCCTTCCCGGGTTGACTCAAGGGCTGGGAATGTGGGAGTGTCCCCTGATGTCACCCCTCTACCGGCGCCCCCACCCCGGCTGAGTCAGGACCCTGGGCTCTCCGCATCATTCCCACTGCTGGGAGATCCACCAGGAGCCGCCTGGATGCGGTGACACCGATCCCGCTCCCACTTCCTCGAGGGAGGATGCAGGATGTGTGACGAGCAGCCCAGGTGCGGTTTTCCCGGGAATGTGGTTCAGGCCGGCTGCCTGAGTCACCCCGCTTGGGGTCAGGACTCCATCCCGGCTCCCGCGCCGCCCCGCAACGCCGCTGGAGTTTCGTTATTCCCTCCGGCCGGGCCAGGAGGACAAGCCCTGGATTTCCCACCTGCCTGGACAAATACCAAAGCCCCACCATCTCCCCCAGGGGGACAGGGACATGCCACCGGGCTGCCAGAGTCCCATCCATCCCTGCAGCAGGGCTGGATTCACCACACCACTGCCACCCCCGCTGGTTCCTCCCCAGCTCCACCACGGATGCCAGCAAGAAGCCAAGCTGCACTTTTTTTCTCTCTTTTTTTTTTTTTTTTTTTTTTTTAGATGATCTATAAATTCCCAAATCGAGGCATTTCAGGAAGAGGAAATATGTCTCCAAGGAGCTGCTGTGCTAAGTTTTCCTTCCAGCGTGACTTTGCTCAAAGGGAACAAAGTGACACGAGGGAACAGCATGACACCAGGCAGGCACGGTGGGGACAGGGAGGAGCTCCCCAGAGCCCTGCTGGCCCAGGAGTGTCCCCTTCCCGTGGGATGGATGCCTCAGGCAGCCTGGCGGGCTCCTGGGATGCGGCAGAGCCTGCAGCAGCGGGGTTTTTTATAGGAACAAGCTGACTGTAAATGAGGCATTTCAGGAGCAGCATTTTTTGGGGGGGCAGGTTTGCTGCGACCTGCCACGGAATAATGGAAGGGTTGTGGCTGCGACGTGCCGCCACCGCCACCACAGCTCGAGAAAAGTTGCTCATTTCACGGTTTCTGGGCAGGTTTTCGATAAGGAGGTGAAACAAAAATTGCAACAGGCCAGAAATGTGGGGGGGAAGTCACTTCCTCCCCCTGCCCCCTTCCTGTCCCCGGCTCCTGCCGCCTGCACCCTGCCCAGCTGCGCCCCAGGATCCCCGGGGCTGTGCCCTTGGATACCCCTCTGGAGAAGAGGAGGCCTGGGAGGGCTGTGGGATCACGCCATGGGGAACAGCGGGGTGGCCCCGCAGCGTTTCGGTTCGTCCCATGCCCTCCCGTGAGTCATTTCGCAAAGCAGAAGAAGCGGAGCAGAACCGACACCTCCAGGTTCCTGTTCCATCCCCCCAGCAGCTCCCAAATACCATCCTGGCCCCAGTTTCGCTCCCTCCCCGTTCCCCTCCTGTTCAGCTCGGAGCCGGCTGGAGCGTGGCCACGAGCCGCTGCCTGGCACGCCTCGGGAGGGGTCGGTGCTTTCCTGATCTTCCCTCTCCCTGGAAGCTGCAGGGCCCCCCAGAAACTCCTGGGGAGCAGCTGTGGGAACCAGGCAGCCTAAAATCGCTTCTTGCTGAAGCGAGACATTCCCCACTCCCGGTGTCCAGAGGAGCACGTGGCTCCCTGCCACGGCGGGAAGCCCCAGATCGCGTCCATCCCACCCCCAGAGCCGCGGGCAGGGCCTGGAACGTGGATCAGCAAGTCCCGTTGGAATTCTCGGTCCCTTCCAACGTATTCCAAAGCCCGCCCGGCCTCTCCCGTCCCCGCGGGGTGGGGAAGGGCACGGGCCAGGGACGGCAGCGATGCTGCGGGCACAGCCCTGCCTCGGCCACGGCTGCATCCCAGGAGCGCGCCCAGAGAGGATGGAACAGATAAATGGTTTTCCAAAGTGCTTTCCCATCAGCCCGGGGCGGGTAAAAGCCCTGCCAGGAATTTTCCCCTTCCCTCCATCCTGCAGGGAAGGCTGCGCTTCCCGAAAGCAGCCGTGCTGGGAGGGAGACACTGGGCTGTGGGCTGCTTTCCTTCCCATTTTCCAGCTGGGACCCGGGGGGTAGCTCCAGCTGCTCACTCAGAACCAGCACAGGTGGGACGAGAGGGGCTGGGGGGGACACACGGCGCTAAAAAGCCCGCTAAGGGGCCCAGGAGCTTACGGGAAACCCCCAAAAAAGAGATGTGAGAGGCCTGGGGGGAAGTGCAGCAGGGCCCCCACGCTGTCAGCCCCACAGCCTGACCCATCTCACGCCTCTCTCTCATTCCGAGATCCCGGCGAGGCCGGGCCCCGGGGCTGATCCGGAGTTTCTCACCCTGCCGTGCCCCCGAGGCGGTTTGGAGATGAGCAGCGATTCATCGCCCGCCAAGAAAGCTCCGCGTTCTCTCTTCTCGTCTTATCTCTGCCTCCCCAACGCTTCCGAGCTCCGGAGGGAAGGGCACGGCCTTGCGGGACCACCAACACCCACATCCTCCCCCTCAGCGGGGCTTTTCCACCCCTGCATTCCCAGCCGCCTCCGCACAGCACATCCCGCTTTTCCCCGGCTCCTTCCCCCACTCCCTCCCCGCAGCTCCCGCACTCCCAGGGTGCTCGCTGTGCCCTGGAGAGATCCCTGCCATGCCCGGCTTTCCCGGAGCCCGCAGGGATCCATCCCACAAAAGCTGCCAGCCCCCGTGTGATCCCGGTGCCCGCAGAGTGCTCTCGGAGCACACAAATGCGCTTTTTCAGAGTCACGCTCCAAAGGCGATGTCCTGGCACACCAAAGCATTCCCGAGCTATTTCTGGGAGCACCTGGGGGGGAGCTGGGGCAGGACTGGCGGGAGAAAAACCCTTTTGGGTTTAGTAGCTGAGTTGCTGGGCTTGGGGTTGCTCAGCAGCTCTTCTGGGAGCTGTGCTGCCGATATCCCCGCTCCTAGCCAGAGCTGGAGCTGGAATTGATCCCAAACACCCACTCAGCAGGCAACAAAAGAGACCCCTAACCCGCACCCCGGGGTGGGGACGAGCCCTGGATTCAAAGCTCTGCTTCGCCCCACGCTCCAGGAAGGCTGGAATTCTCCGTATAAACATCCAATCTCCGGCTGGCGGGCCCGGCAGCAATTCCATGAATACTAACGCGGCCCCACTCTCCCCTGCTCCCACAATTATGCAGCAGCGGAGCCCGCAAGGCGAGGCCGGAGCCTTTGATTCCATGGATTTCTGCCATCCGGCAGGTTCGGCACTCCCGGCTGCCCCGGGGCCGAGCCGCTCGCTGCATCCCCCACGGCTCGCAGGGGCTAAATTTAGAGCCAGGTTTTGTGACTTTCCAAAGGCTCCGCAGTGACAGTCCCGGGCGGGAGCCGGGAAGCGGCAGCCCGCGATTATGGGATTTCACCCCGCGGCCAGCAGAACAATGGCACGAGCACCGCTGGATGTGGTGCGGACACAACAAAGGATGGCTTCAGCGGCATCGGGGAGCCGCTCCCGCCCCGGGAAAGGCAGATCCAGGCATTGATTTCCCAGAAAATGCCTTCCAGGGCCATCGACCAGCAGAACGATGCCGCTTAATTGGCTTCCCTATCCCACCTCCCCCCAGCTGGAAAACCCTTCCCGGGCACGTTCTCCTTGCCCAGGGGGTGGGCACAGGGCACGGCCGCCCGTGGAGTTCCCCAGGGAGGTCCCAAGGGAAGATCCAGAGGTTTTATCCCTGTGGAACACGCGTGGGGTGTGTGCAGTGGAGGCCCTTCCCAGCGGGATCGGGAATGGCCCCGCCGTGCCCTTCCAGCGGGATCGGGATTGGGAATGGCCCCGCCGTNCCCAGCAGGATCAGGATCGGAAATGGCCCCGCCGTGCCCTTCCCAGAGGGATCGGGTTTGGGATCAGCCCCACCGTGCCCTTCCAGCAGGATCAGGATCGGGAATGGCCCCGCCATGCCCTTCCCAGCAGGATCAGGAATGGCCTGGCCATGCCCTTCTAGCAGGATTGGCAACAGTCCCACCGTGCCCTTCCCAGCAGGACTGGGATCAGGAATGGCCCCACCGTGCCCTTCCCAGCAGGACTGGGATCGGGAATGGCCCCGCCGTGCCCTTCCCAGCAGGACTGGGATCGGGAATGGCCCTGCCATGCCCTTCCCAGCCTCCTCCTGCTGCCAGAGGCTTCCCACACCTGCCAGGAGCTTCAGGAGGGTGCCAGCCACCGCACCTTTCGGGTTTGTGCCAGGGAATGCCGCGGAGCGCTCCCCAGCACCCTCGCTGTGCCCACTGACTCCCTGGCAGCCGGACACAGGATCCCCACTCCCCTCACGCCCAGCCCTGGCTGCAGCTCCGCATTTCCCAGACTTGGAAAGCCTCAGGGGACAGGAATGTGGAACCAGACGCTCGGGCCAGACTTCCCAAACCCCCAAGATCCGAGCAAAGCCGCGGGCGGGGCTGGTGCCAGCGGCCCCAGGGCAGGTGGCCGGCCCAGACTGGCCGTGAATTCCTCAAGGAAACTCCCAGGACTCCTGGAACTCACGGCGCCCTCTCTGTCCCACAGCAGCACACCCCAGAGAGGGGAATGTCTGACCCCACGGGAGAAGGAGACACGGAATCACCGCTGCAGGGGGGCACTGACCCAGCGACCAGGGCTCAGGCCAGAGAGGGGACAGCTGACAGAAGCAGAGCTGTCATTAAGGACGGAATTTATTGCCCAAAACCTGTCCCCCCACACCTAAACCCCTCCAGAATTCTGCCCCATCCCGCTCCCGTGGCTCTCCCACGGCGTTCTGGATGGAGCCGGGAGTGGCAGGAAAAGGGTGCCCCACAGGAGGAACCAGCTCTATTCCTGGAGCAGCCAGGAATAGCCGCATGCCACAGGACAGAGGTGGCTGCAAAGCCCTTCCCCCTCCTCACTCACCTCCCAGCCCTTTTCCTGGGGACGAGATTGCCCTTAAAAAGCTCCTCTTAAAAGTACTCCGCGCTTAGATTTATTTCGTGCCTGAGCTTAGATTTAGTTCGTGTTCAAGCACTCGGGTTTAAATTTAGTCTGTCCCATTTAAGTCTGACTGCATCACCCACAGAACACCTTCCCAGGCCAATTTTCAGCAGTTCCATCCCCAAATTGGCTGGTGCAGAGCTGGGAAGTTGGTCAGAAATTGGCATCTGGCTCCCTTTTCCAGCCACAACTTCCACCAGTCGTGCCCTGCCTGTTGTTTTTGTGTCGTGCTCTTGCAACAGGAGGTGCCTGTGATTCACTCCATTTGTTTGGTTTGCTTTTCTTCTTTTCCAATCCGTGCACAGCAAAACATATTTTTCTTTTCTTTTTTTTTTTTCTTTTTTTCTTTCTTTTTTTTTTTTTCCCAACCAACATTTTCTGCTCCCAGCATCCCCCAACCCTGTGAAAAGGAGAAAATAGCACTGCTGGGAAAGCAAGCAGCTTTCTCCTGGAAATGGTGATGCTCCGAGAGCTTGGTGGGAAAGTGTCCTACCAAGATGTTTCACACCACGGGACCACAAAAAAACCCAGAGATGCTGTCACTGAGGAGGAAAAGCTGCTGCTGGCACCAAAATTCCCTGCTTTGCCACAGCAGGAAGAGATGAGGACCTTAAAGATCATCTCATCCCACCATGGCCTACCTTCCACTGCCCCAGGGTGCTCCAAGCCCCATCCAGCCTGGCCTTGGACACTGCCAGGGATCCAGGGGCAGCCACAGCTGCTCTGGGCACCCTGTGCCAGGGCCTCCCCACCCTCACAGGGAAGAATTCCTTCCCAATATCCCATCCATCCCTGCCCTCTGGCAGAGGGAAGCCATTCCCTGTGTCCTGTCCCTCCATCCCTTGTCCAAAGCCCCTCTGCAGCTCTCCCGGAGCACTTTCCAGAAGGTTCTGTGGGGACACGGCCCCACCGCTCCGGGGCATGGAGAGCTCCCCCGGCCCTGCTGATACAGCTTTCCCAGGCAAGGAGGCAGCCAAGCCTAGCAAAGCCCAGGAGCTGTTTCAGGCAGCCCAGGCCGATTTCCAGAACTGCCATTCCAAGGGCTGTATCCCGGGGCAGGCTGGAGCCAGCTCCCACCGCCCTGGCAGCCAAGGGTCAATTGTACAACCCTCCTTATCCCTCGGGGAGATGCTTATCTCAGCACCTGCTCCCTCCAGCTCACCTGTTAATGAGCTGGGAATAATTAAACAGCCAGAGCCCATCCTACCCCGCGGCGTAAGCTCAAACACCCGAGTTTTCCTTGGATCCCTGCACGTGTGGCTGAGCAGGGACAAATTCCTGAGCTTGGCAGCAGCTCCAGCCGAGCCTGCGCCGCCAAGGCCCCGGGCTGCAGCAGCCCCAGCCCGCCCGCAGGCTCCGTGCCACGCTCAGCGTTTTCACCGTGCTCGGTGACTTTCCGGTCAGGAGACAGCCGGGCTGGGCTGTCCCCTCCCGCTGCCACCCCCCCGGCCCCGGGACACGCGGGATCGGTGCCCACGAGCGAGAGCTCCGCGTGGGATGCAGCCGCACCTTCTCCAAAGCGCGGCCCAGCCGGTCAGCGCTCGGCTGGAAAAATCCCGGGAGGCGGGGGAGGATGGGGAGGGAAGGGATGGGGGGAACACGGCGTGCGGGGCCGGAGCGCTGCGCCAGCCCGGCTGCCGAGCTCAGCCCACCCCGCCGGCCTGAGCCCGGAGCGAAGTCGGTGTTCGGATGTCCCCGCGCAGGACACGGGGAAGGGCAGCTGCCCGGAGACACCCCCGAGTCAGCTGAAAAAGGGAACGGGGCAAAGGCCCTGCCAGCGAAAACGACCCGGGGCGCTCAAGAGCCGAGCAGCGATGTGGAGCTGACCTTTGGCCCGGGCTCCGCGGGAGGAAGGAATCCTGCGGAGTCAGGAGTGCTCGGCAGTGACCACTCGCCCGCGGGGCCCCGGCGCTGGCCACCTGTGCCACGGAGCTGCGGAACACTGTGCTCCAAGGCGGTGGGAATAACCCAGGAACTGCGAGCACGGAGACAGGCCCACGGTGCTCCTTTGTCTGCAGGTCTGAGCTCAGGCTTGTGCCACCTCAGCCTGGGGACATTTTGTCCCAGTTTACCGCATCCCCTCCCCTATTTCTTACTGGGAACTGGGGGGCAAACCAGCGGAGTGGCTCAGGGAGCTGCGGGGAGGGCAGGGCTCTCCCTGGATCTGGCGAAGCCAGGGAGACTCCAGGTGTCCATCCAATTCCCAGTGGAACGAGACTTTTGGTGTCACAGACTCGCAGGGCACGGTGCCGGTGAGGGGAGCGAGGCTGAGAGATGGAAAAGCAACCGCAGCTTTGCCCAATTTCCTGCTGCGGGCAGGGAGGGATCCCTCCCGCAGAGAGCCTGGCTCTGCCCAGCCCCACGGATCTGTGCCCTCACCTGCTCGGGGCTGCAGCACGTGGAGGTGCCTTTGGCGAGCCGCATCCCCCGCTGCTGGTGCGGGGCTGTGGCGCGTAAGAAATTTAATTAGGGGAGAGCTGCCAGCTCCCGCAGAGCCCAGGGCCGGGGCCAGCCCTGCACCACTGCAAACGCAGCAGCGCCGGGCCCGGAACGGCGCTCTGCATCCGGCCCCCACCCCCAGGAACGGGGGGCCGAGCTGAAAATCAGCCCTGCGGCTCCATCCCCCCGCACGGCGAGGGCCGGGCTGGGAGCGGGGCTGCAGCTGCAGCGGCCACGTGCTGAGCGCCGGCCCCGCTGAACACGCTGAGCTTTCAGCGTGCCCGGAGCATGGGGAAGTTCACCGGGGCGCCTCAGCTGCAGCAGCCCCCGGGCCCGTTCTTCATCCTCTTCCTCCTCCCCAGCCTCGTCCTCCACCCACAGACCTACTTCGGGAGGGTAGAGGTTACACCAAGGAGCTGTTAAATAGGACACGGCTTGCTCCCATCCCTCCCTGACTGCAATCCCTCTTGGCCTGGGGCCCTGCCAAGCTCTCCGAAATTAATTAGAGTCGCAGATAAGCGCAGAACACAGATAAGCTGAGCAGGTGAGCGTTCTAATTGGTTTTGGTGACAGGTGCCGGCAGCCTTCAGTGCCACCCAGACTCAGGCGAGCATCGTGCAGGGACGCAGGCGGGGACCAGCCAACCCCATCCCTGCCTCTCCATTTCCAGCCACGCCAAACCCCGACACTTCCACCGTGGGGGCCAGGGAGATCTCCCTGGAGCAGCAGCTAGCTCCTGCCCCGCTCCCACTCCCTTTTCCCAGCCGCTTCATTTGCCTGCAGCCGCCGCCGGTGACGCCATAGCGGAGCAGCTTCCCCTGCCCTGCCGCTGCCTCTCCCCTTTGTGTGACAAGGTGACAGGCAGAGGCCACCTCCGAGCCGCGCACAGGCCAGCGGCCCCCCGCGCTCCCAGCCCGGGCAAGGGCACCGCAAACGCCAGCAGAGCGGCAGCAGATGGCACGGAACGAGCCGGGCGAAACGGGGTGTTCTCGGAAGTTGCCAGGGAAGGGGGAGCACAGAGGAGCCCTTGTGCTGCAGAGCCCGGCCCGCCCGCCCAGCCAAAGCCAACGGGGTCTTTGTTCCAGCCAGCCTGGAGGGGGATTCATCCCGAAGCTTGGGAAGCACGGGGTAAAACCAGCGCCGACACACCAGGCTCGGAGCTTGAAAACATTTCTTTGTTCGGCTTTGCGGAGATCCGGTCTGGTTCTAAAGTCCTTACGTGCCGTTTGTAAATTTTCCCGGGGACCAGGGGTCCTCGGCAAATATTTACTCACCAAACTCATCTGCAGCGAGCAGGGCGAGTTAAACCAGATGAATAAGTGCATTAACTATGTAAATACACTTCTCGTTTCTGGAGAGCTGCAAGTTAGGAAATGCGTCCTGTGGCTGCCTCAGAGCTTTTTGACAGCCTTTAATACACCCAGCTGATAGGGGGGAAAAAGCTGTTCGACAGCCTTTGATGTGCCCAGCTCACGGGAAAATGCTTTTAAAACATGAAAAAGGGAAAGAACAGTCTAAAAATCCAATTAAAAGCCAGAAGCCCGAGCCCACAGGCGTTTTAGCTGAGTGTAAGGACAGCCAAAAGCCTCCCCGAGTAAACAAAAGAAATAAAAATAGACCGTCTCTGCTCAAAGGACGAGACCCAGGTAGGAAGGAGCCGGCGCAGGGAGCAGCCGCATCCCGAGGGGGCAGCCCGGGACTCACCTTGGGGAGCCGCGATGATCCTGGGGTTCACCTTGGGGCGCCCCGCTGCCCACGTGCCCAGCTGGCCGAGCCACAGGGCCAGCAGGAGGGCAACAGGCGACCTCCTCCAGCCCATTCCTAGTCCGGGAGCGAGCCGGGATCGGCAGCCGGGCGGGCTGACAGCTGCATCGCCCCGCTTACAAAGGGCTGGGAGCCGACGGCCGCAGCCAATGGGCGGGGAGAGGGCGGGCCTCGCACTGCGAATAAAACTCGCGTTAACACCTGAGCTCCCCCGCTTCGCCTCTGCAGCTTTTACTGGGGCCCTCTCGGCCTTTTTTGGGGGGTTTCCCTCCTCCCCCTCCTCCGCCCGTAAGGGGAAGGTGCGGGGGTTGGTGGCTTTGTGCCGCCTCGGGCGCTGGGAAAAGCCGCAGCTGGCCCGAGGTCTGCAAAGAACTTCCCCCGGCGGCTGGGGGGGCGGAAATAAAGGTTGGGAAGAGAGTGCAAGTAGGGCTAAGAGTAGGGCCAGAGAGCAGTGACGGATGAGGGGGGTTAGCCAGGGGCCGTGCCGGGGCCAGAGCCAGGTAGGGTGGCAGGAGCAGAACAGCTGGATCGGGAGCGGAACATCTGGATCGGGAGCGGAACAGCTGGATCGGGAGCCCCTGCCAGGAGGAGCAGGATGCAGCAGGGCTGCAGCGCGTCCTGTATGCCAACAGGAAAGGGCCACTCCTAGGGACACCGAGCTGTCCCCACGGGCTCCCTGCGCTGTCACACCCCCCTTTTCTCCCGGGCACACACGGGGCATGAGCGAGTGGCATCCCCGAGTGGATGTGGAGCCGGGATGAAGGTGAGCTGGAGGTGAGCCCTTGCCCACCATCCCGTCCCTTTGTGATGCAGATGCTCCCCGCAAGGACACGCCGAGCACGCCCCGCGTGTGGCACTGCCTTCGGAAAGTCACCTCCTTCTCCCAAAGGTCCCCCCGGAGAGGCCGGGAGCCTTTGTGCCGCTGGTTAATGAGAGGAGCGGGGCATTCCGAGCACGGAGAGCGAGCTGCGACGTGACCGGAATGGGAGAAGCCCACCGGGAACGCGCAGGGATGAGACGCAGCTGCGCCCTTTAAAGTCGGGATTGAAGCTCGGCCCCGGCCCCGCTCCGCTCCTGGAGGGATGAACAGCGGCGGGGCAAGGGGGGCATTCCGGAGGAAGCAGAAAAAAACCTTAATGAGCCGGCTAATGGTGAATTTTAAGGAGCCACAGGGATTTCCCAGCGCCTCTTTGTGTGTGTGGGTTCATCTTTCTCTTTGGCCACGCAGCTGCCGGGGTAATTTACAGGGGGAAGACACACACTCAACTCTGCTCTCTCACCTCTGGACGTGGTGATTGCCAGCCTTGAAGCACCCTGTGCTCACCCCGAAGGGCCCCCGGGGCATTCCCTACCTGCTCCCCGAGGTGCCAGGCCCCGTTAGCGCTTGGTTTCCAGCAGGGAAAAGAAAAAGGAGTTTTCTTCCTGAAAAACACCCCTGAAAAAGGAGTTTCCTCCTTTTGCCCCTGCCCAGCAGCTGGGGACTCTGCGTGGTTTTTGGCTCTTAGGTTGGGGATTTTTGTTGCACCTGCAGTGAAATCCAGCGTTCCTGTGAATAAAATCGAGCCTCAAGCTCCCCTCAGGACTTTGGGAGTGCTTGTAGGATCCCAGAATGGTTTGGGACCTTAGAGTCGGTTTTATTTCTGACACCTTCCACGATCCCAGGCCGCTCCAAGCCCATCCAGCCTGGCCTCGGACACTTCCAGGGGCAGCCACAGCTGCTCTGGGCACCCCGTGCCAGCCTCACAGGGAAGGATTCCTCCCTAAAATCCGATCGGAGCCTGCGTCAGGGACAGGGAGCGCGTGGGAGCATCCCGCCCACAACGCTGGGTATTGAGGAGTCTTCATCAAAACTGAGCTCACATCCGAAGGTCTCTGCCCTTTCCAGGAGCTCCAGCTCCCCTCAGCGTCCCCTCCTCAGGATCAGCCAAGGCCGGACCTGGCTCCGGGAACCATGAGATCACTGCCTGGGGAAGCGATTCCAGCAGAGGGGCAGGACGTGGAGAGCGCGGCAGGAACACAACCCACAGGAAAACCCAAACCTCCAGCACAGCCGGCTCCCAGGTTGTTCCAGCCCCGGCCCCGTTTGCGGGAGGTGTTGGACACGTCCAGGAAGGAAGGACACGCTTCCCAAAGCAGAGGAAGGAGCTCGGGGAGGCAGCTTGTTCACTCAGGAGCACACGCCATCGGATTCCAGGCACCAGCTCGGCCCCCTCCTGCAGAAAATTCCGCCTGCTCCGCTTGGGGATCAGAACTTGCCCAGCGCAACCCGTGAGCAGCTTTCTCCCAGATCATGCGCCTCGCTTCCAGCACGGATCAGGAGGCAGCCTCCCCCAGGAATCTTGTCAGAAGCATGAAGCACAGATTTTTTCCCCTGAAGAGGAACAGTTTTATTCATCACAGACTGAATGCTTGTGGCCCAGGCAACCCAGCCACCACGAGAGCTCAGATTGCACTTGGCACCCGAGCAGGCGCGTGGTGATGTTATCCACAAAAACAGATCCGTTACCTTCCCTCAGCCAGGAATGTGACCCTTGGAAGCACCAGTGCAGGCGGATCTTCCACGGAAAAAAGGCACCAAAAGACAAATCTGAGCCCTGCCCAAGCCTAACAAGACCTTTCTTCTGCTGAGGCATCACACAGGCTCAGCCACTGCCACCAAGGGGGACGCTGCGAGCCGGACAAAGGCTGGGGATGCTCTCCGTGCGTTTTTCCATGATCCCTTCCCAGACAAGACTGGGACGCTGCATGTTTTGGCCCAGACCTGGAAAATCCTGTGCTAAACCTGCGGGAGGGATGGATGGCCCAGAAGGCTGGGCCACAACTTTTGGAAGATCAGAGCTCCCATTCCTCACCCGCTGCGTGTTGGGAAGGAGCCGGCTGATAAGGCTGGGTTTGGAGTGGGAATCAGTGAAATTCCCCTCACAGCTCCTCTTGGTGCTGACAGGCCCTTCATTCCTCAGCTGACAAGAGTGAGGAGGGAAGCAAGCAGAGCAGATTATTTATCAGCTGCTGCATTTTCTGCTTCCACACCCAAATTCTCCCCCCAGCTCGTGTTCCTGGCAGGCAGCTACCCAAAAAACCTCAATCAACCCCTCCCCAAGGCCACAGCCCTGCAGAGTTTGGGAGCTTCCCAGCTCTCCAGGGTCACCTCTTCAAGTTGGATTGAGTCTGGGGGCTCTCATCAGCTGGCACAACTTCCCCCCTCGCTTCTGCCGAAGGACAGCACAGCACGAGTGCCACTGAAGGGGCCCAAAAGTGCTCACTGCCACCCCCAGGGCTCTGCAAACCTCTCAGGAAAGGGGTGGAGGAGCAGTGTGCCCCCCAGATGAGATTTCCCAGCAGATTTGGCCAGAAGGAACCTTGTGACTGAGCTGATTTGCACTCGGTGATTTTGAGATCAGCACAAAACCTCCGCCTGGGACTCCCCTGGTTCCTGTGACCCCGAGGAAAACCCAGGGGCTCCCCCAGGCCCTTCCAGAGCAGTCTCACAACGCGGTTCGCTGGTCACAGGTCCTGCCTGAGGACTGGCCACAGCCTCAGCTCCCGTGGCCGCAGCCACAGCCCACCCTTGGCACCAAAACCCCTCTGGAGCATCACCTGAAGGTGTCACATCCCCCGGGGCGGCTCAGAGGGGACTCACGGGCGGGGCAGGAGACGAGGCAGGGGTGCCAAAGGCTTCAGGCAGAGTAAATAAAACCCAGTCTCACCCAATTAAAATAAGGTTAGAACAACAAAAAGAACAGAAATGGGGGGCTTTGCTCAGCCACGCTCCCACCACGAGAGCTGCACTGGCAGCTGCATCTCCCTGCGAGGTTCCAGCAGGTCAGACTGTTCTGCTCACCTGCAATTCCTGGTCCTGCTTTCCCTGTGTGTCCCTCTGCCCCCTGCCAGGGCCTGGATTTCAGGGCAGCAGTCCAAAGTGCTCTCCTGTGGCAACAGCCACGTGTCAGCCTCCCCAAAACGGGAATCCCACATCTGCCAGCAGCTCTGCAAGGCCCCAGGGAGGGTCCATCCCCCAATCAAACTGATAACCCCCCTCTGCAGCCCCACCAGAGCCACAGAGCCCTCCTGCAAGCACCTGGTTAAGGTTTAATCCCTCTGCAGTCTGCCTGCCGTAACAGCAGCTGGAATTCCAGCCCGCAGTCTCCTGCGGGGAATCCAAACAAACGCACCCGGCTCCCAAGGAGCCGCCGGGAAAAGTGCCAGAGCCATCTCGGAGCTGACCGGGCTCATCAACCCGAGCGGAGGCTGCTCGGGAAACGTCAACTCCTTCCCGGCTGACCTTGGAGCGCCCGAGTGCTTCCAGCAGCGTTATCTGTCTCGCCAGGAAGGGAGCGACAGGACAAGAAGGGCCACGTCCCGCTCCTCCTTCCCAGCGTGAGCCCTGGGAGCCACCCCGAGCCCGCTGACGCCCAGGGACAGCGGCCGCGGTGCCTCTGAGCCGGGTGGCACCGGGCTCAGCAGCACGGGCACAGCAGCACGGGCGTGGTCTCCCGCCGCTCCCTGGCCACCTCCATCTCTTCCAGCAGGAGAGCGGGGACAGGGCAGGATGTCCCCACGTGCTGAGCCCCTTTGGCTCCGTTCTCGCAGCGGGCTGGGCAGGGAAGAGCTCCGCTTTCCTCCTGTGTCCCATCTGCCCTTCCTCGTGCTGCCTGTCAGCTGCTTCCCGGTGCCGGCGGGGCCAGCCCGGTCCCACCGGGCCCGTTTGGGGCAGGGAGTGCAGCGGGGTCAGAGAGGAAAACGGGAACGAGGGACGGGGCCGGGGGGAGAGCGGTGGCCGTGAACTCGCCTGAGCAGACAGCAGCTGGCAGGAGCTGGGGATGATTAAATGGTGTGTAACTGAGAATCCTCTGGGGTCAGAGCGTTTAATGCCAGCCAGCTCAAGCCCGGGAAGGGATCCTGCGGGGACAGCACGGCCCAGCACCGCTTCCCTGCCCTGGAACAGCAAACAAAGCCGGCACCGCGGAGGGAAACGCCTGGGGCATGCTGGGCTGCCTCAGCTCTGCCGCGGCATCAGGGGACCACGCTCTTCCTGGCTGCCCTGCTCCCCTGGCTGCCCCGGTGGCCACGGGCACCCCAAAATGAACCCTCGAAGCTTTACTGGCACCCAGGAAGTGCCCGCAGTGCCGCAGCCCCTCCTTGCCTCGGGATCTACCTGGGGCCGCTCCCCAGGACTCCTGGGGTGACACAGAGGCCACGGCTTTAGCTATTCAAAGGAAAACCTTGTGTGGTGTCTGTTCCCAACAGGCCACACCCGGCCCTAAAAGTCCCCAAACCTCAGAAAAACAGCTGCTGGAAAATCTCTTAAAAATGGATTTTTCCTCTGCTCACCCTGCTCCAAAGTTTTGCTCCAGTCTCTGTTCTGGGCCATTGCAGGAAAACAAGGAACTCTGGCTCCTTTCTGATGCTTTTATGGCTCCTGGAGTGGAACTCCACAGCTCAAACTCAACACCTGAATTAATTCATCGCTGCTGAACTGCTGCTCTTAAATCAGCAAGGCATTTATTNATTTTGGGACACGTTTATGGATATTAGAACACTATAAATATAAAAGGGAACATAAGGAAATGGGAATATTCTCACAGGGTGACATTTGCAGTCCATTTTTGCTTTCACCAAATTAAAATAGTTGCCTTAAAACCACCCTGGTTTTTATCGTGCCTCACGTGGGCTCCCAGCTCTGTAACCTTAAAAGGCACTTTGAGGGCTGAAATCAGAGCTCCTTTTTTGTCACTTCCAACAGGAAAACGGTGATTCACGCCAGCAAAGGGACCAAACCTCCCGGGACACGGGTCACGGGGAAGCTGCACTGTGTCACCTGCCCTGGCTCTGGGCTCTCACCTCATCAGCTGGCCCAGTATCAGAACTTTCCTCCTTTCTCCAAAGTTTCCCTGAGAAAGAGTTAACATCAAAATGTCACTATTGCCAAGGACACCTCTGTCTCCTCTTATTTTGTCCTTTCCCACAGCCTGTCCCCTGCCCGAGACCCCTCAGCTCACTGAACCAGCACAGAGCTGGAAAAGGAAGAAAAACTCCGATTTTTTCATGTGTTTTGGCCTTTCCTACAAGGACAAAGCTGGGAGCAGCCAGGAAACCACCGAGTCCTCTGCAAAGAAAGTAAGTTGACGGGCAAAGGCTGTGCCAGACAAATTCCTGCTGCTGTTCCTGCTGGATGTACCTGCCAGGCTGCCCAAGCAAATCCTGGAGCACCGGGCAAAGTCACCTTCACCGTTTTTCTGGGATTTTCTGGGATTCATATGCCAGGGAGGAGCTGGGGGGGGCCGAGGTGTGGAGCCCCAGGGTGCGATGGGGACAAACTGGGAAACCTCAGAGCTGTGTGGCTGGGGGAGCAAGGAACAAACATTATTTCCATGGAAATCTGTGCAGCGGGAGTCCTGTGACCTCAGAAAGCGAGGCTGAAGGGGTGAAACTTGGCTCTGCTGCAGGAAGGCACCCACACCCCCCCAGCAGGGATCCGCACAGGAACAGGGAATGGCTCCAGCAGCGCTGGGAAGGCAGAGGAAGGGGGACGTGGGTGCTCACACAGGTTGAGGCACTGCAAAAGCCACCTCCTGCTCCATCTCTGTTCCATCTTTTTGCTGGAAAATTAACCCCCCCCCAACACCCCTCTGCTCCTCACGGAGACAAATCAGCCCAAAATGAGGGAGACGAGGAAAAAAAGGTCTCCAGGAAAAGCAGAGCACACGTGGTGCAGAGCCCAGCCAAACCCCCACCCCGCTCCAGGTGTCCAGCGAGGGTCAAGCACCGGGATGAATAACAGGATTATAGAAAACACAGGCGGAAAAGCAGCTGCTGCCATCCATCCTGCTGTAAACACCCGCTGTCACAGCTGCCCCTGGCAGCCCCACGGAGGCCAGGAGGGGACTGAAGCAGGAGCTGCTCTTTGATGTCAGAAACAGAAGGTCCCTGTTTACATTGGAGAACTGCAGCCTGACCTCCTCCTCTGGTAGGGTCAGCCAGCGCTTCCCAGTCTGCTCCCAGTAAAGCCTCAGGCCGTGGATGCTGGGCTGGTGACCGGAGCACAGTGGGAATTGGGCACAGGGGCAGGAGAGGCATAAACTGAGACCCAGCCAGAGCAGATCCACTCTGCTCCACGCTAGGAGGAACAACCACGGGTGGGGCAGGAGGAGGGGAAGGTGCCAGGGCAGTGGGCACCAGGGATGGGGCACAAGGAGCAGGCAGCAGTTTGCTCCTGCTCTGTCCCGTTCAGTCACTCACAATTAGCAACAGGGACCTTAAAGCCATCCCATGCCACCTCCCACCACACCAGTGCCCAGCCCAGGGATCCAGGGGCAGTCACAGCTTCTCCGGGCACCCTGTGCCAGGGCCTCCCCACCCTCCCAGGGAACAATTCCTCCCTAATATCCTACCCTAACCCTACACTTTAAAGCCTTTCCCCCTCGTTCTGCTGCTCCCCGCCCTTGCAAAGCCCCGTGAGCATCACCTCCGCGTGCCAGCACCGCTTCCATGTGAAGCTGGGAGCGGGAACGTGCGGCTCTGGGGCGGGTGGGAGGGAGGCAGCGCTCAC
>VXAD01010370.1:0-121034 GCA_013399195.1 Dicrurus megarhynchus
CCTGGCCGGCGGGGATTTTAACACCTGTTCAGCTGATTAGCACTGGTCTGATGGCACAGAGCAGACAAAAAGCCATTTCTTCAGGGCTAGAGAAACACTCAGAACTACAACACAGTGGGTATTTTTTCTCCTTTAGAAAAAACACCTGGAGTAAAGATTATGGTGAGACTGTTCCGGCCCTTTTGTAATTTCTCTCGTGTCACTCAACCCATGTAAATGCAGAGTCACACATAAAACTGGTATCTCAAAGGCATGGGAAACATTTTGCACTTGCATCTTGTGCCTGGGGGCTGCCTCAGTTAGGAAGGAAAGAGAAGGGATGAGCAGGAAAGCAGGAAGAGGCATCTGAAAGAGGGGGCTGGCTGAAGTCAGGGGGAGTTGACCCTGCACCCTCCAGGTGCTAAACACCAAGGGCTTGTCCTGCCTGGGAAGCCCTGACCCAGCACAAGGTTAGCCTCTGCTTTGCTGGGGATGCTGAGGCAGGGCATCAAGACGGATTATTGCTGGTGGCTCTTGAGAAGGAACACTGGCAAGGCTATAAAATAGTTAAGCCAGAAATCTCTTCTCTCATTCTCAATAAAAGAGAATTAATACTGTCAGTTGAAGACATAAAACATATTCTGTCAAAGAGAATATACTTTATTGTACATTCCTTTAACAGCTAACAGTGTTCGCCAAGATACTTCAAACATCAAATCTGTTTGAATTAAAACACGGCCTCTTCTGAAACGACATTTCAGAAATGTATTAATCTCTCTTACTACAGTTGTTACTTAAATGTCTGTGAGCATTCTGCATTTGTAAATAAGTCTTAAATCCCACATTTGATTCCTATTATTTTCCAAAGAGAAAATGGAAGCAGCTTTGAAAACTTCCCCCCCCTCCTCACCCACAAAGAGATTAACAATCATACTCTGTAACATTGTGATATTTTCCCCTCTCTCTCTTCCCATAGGTATGGTATGACCAGTACCTGATGCTACCTCACAGTTGAAGGCTAATCTTTCCTCTAGGGTACCATAACACTGCTGTGGCTTATTTATAAAAAGGAAGCTGTACTCAGAAACTGTACAAATGCAATGTACTTAACCTCTTGCTCTTTCCCTCCTTCCCCCTCTCCCTTCCCTCAAAACTTGATCATGGGCAACAGTTCAATATATTTTTGAGCTACCACCATTCTTACTGAGGTCACTGGAGCCTTTGTTCCCTCTTAGCAATCATACTTCACAATTTGTCAGCCATTTTACTCACTTTAAGATGGGAACTTTTATTTGTTCAGTTAATAACAAAACCTGGCAGAAAAATACAGAGGTTAATGTGCTGCTATTAAGTACAGCTTTGCTAACAAAGGGTTTTTTCAAGCTTAGACAATGTCCTGGTCCTGATGAAATGAGTATTTGCATGTTTGTCCTTATGCTTCTCCATATGTCATTGCCTGCAATGATGTTGAGTAATACAGCTGTCAGACTAGCTGATGTGGTGGCTACTTTAATAGACTGAACAAATAGAACCCAATCACCTTAAATTAAATATGGGCATTTTTGCCATATGGTATTTTTCAGGGCTATAACACCGATTGCAAATATGGTCACTGTCGTCAAATAAACTAAAAATCCTAGAGAGACTATTTACATAGACAGCACAATATTACCTCTGACAAATGAAGTGGAATTTCAGGTAAGGCAAGTTGGGAATCAGATTTCAGTGTCTGGGGAGAACTCATTTTGTAATTTGTTGTATGGCTGTAAAAACAACAAATAATGCATTTTATTACTTGAAAATTCCATTTCTTGAAATTATAGCTTCATTTTTATGATGCATATATTGGAATATGAAATGTATATCAAAATATATGAGGTATGAAAATACAAGCTCTGTTTCTGAAATACAAAAATGCTTCTCTCATTATATAAACAACTGAGTAGTTACATTGCAATTTTTTTTCCTTTATTTTGTTTATTAATTTGTGGAATTCATTGCCACGGGTTGCTTTGGATACCAGGAGTGTAAATGAAAGAAAACCCCTCAGGGGCTAGGCTGTTCATATACACAAACCGGTGCAAGGAACCCCAGATGAGAGGACATACCAGCTAAAATAACATTCCCATACTTGCTCCAACACTATTTTCTTTCCCCGAGTGTCAGCTATGGTCTAGTGCTGAAGAAGGCATAACTTATTGTCTCATCTTCTTCAGTACCTTCATTTTTCTGTCCTTCATACCAATTGGCTAAAAACAGGAGATGGGAGCTATGGGAGACAGCTTCTGTCTCTCCAACACAAAGGCAACAAAAGGGAAGTGTCCATAACATTTCCACTTGGTGACAAAAAGACTTTGGTTACAGCTATCACTAAGGTATATTTTTAAGTCTAAAAATCATCCCGTACTTCCAATGAGGGATTAATTTTCCGTGAAGATTATTTAATTGAAGAGGGGCTGTATGTCAATGCTATTATTTGAACTAATATGAACGAATTTTTCTTTATGTGCAGTACCTGATTTTGTTGCTATTAAACATGAAACTTATACATGCTTTTACAAGAATAGTTATAAACACATCTTAAATATCTACATTTCTTTGCAAATTTCTTTTTTCTCCAAAGCTGCTCAGGTTTAAAACTCTATATTGTCTTCTACAATATAATAACTTATTTGAAGTTTCCAAAAATATTTGCTAAAAATACTACTTAATTGTTACTATATAAAGTTTTCTGTTATATAAACACATTGCAAGTAAGAATGTAATTTTAAAAATCAAAACTGTAAGGGTAGAGCATTGGGAATAGTGAATTGTAAGCACAATTTTCAAATCTGATAAATTATCTAAATTATAATGATGGTTAATTTTGCTCTGCCTTTCACAGACAAGACTAAGCTTGCAAAGGGGAACTGCATCTTGGTTTTAGTGCATAACCCTCAGCCCAGTCTTTGAAATGCAATGAAGAGTAGAAAAATTTGGTGTAGTCCTACCCTGAGACAGTGATTCAATTTTCCAAAGAAGAAAAATTGCTCTTCTGTGAACCTCTTATGCCAATAGTCCAGAGTGGATAAGGGTTTAAAGGCCAGAAGGAATAAAGTGCTTCATATCTGGCCATTAATAACACTTCACTGTAGAGAACTATTTTGTCTAACACTAAGGAAAGTTTTTTGCTGGTATTGATCCTAACATTGGTTCTTTATCATCAGTCAAGACACATCAAAATCAGGATCCATCTGGGGGGAAAACAAAGTCAAAAAGGGGGAAAGAGAAAAAGGCTATGGCACTCGACTGCAATACAAGCATGCTGCTCATTAATTTAAGATGAATTGGTTCAGAAAGATCTCCTGATAAGGATAGGAAGCTGGAAACCATATTTTTAAGCAACTATTTTCTAGACAATTATTTCAAATAACAGTGTTAATTATCAGTTCAGGAATTGGAAAGAAATTTGCAAGATGGCAAGATTTCATTGATGACATTTTCTGTAGAGGTTTTATTTAGCACTCAGAATCCAGACAAATACAAGATGTTATTGATTTAAGGTGTGGAGGAAGATTTCTTCTTGCAGCACTGTCTTCCTCTCTCTTTCCAACACTTTCCATACTCAAAGAAAAGACAAAAAGCAGCAATAGGTGCCTATTTCCAAAAGCTGTCTCAGAGAAAAAAGAATATGATCTCTGCAGCTGCATTAAATGAATACATTGTTTAGCCATTTACAGCTCTTAGATTTTAAAAATTATTTTTACTTTTTGATTTATCAAAGCAAAAATCCAAAAAATTTGTTTCAATCTTTCTTCCAGAAATATTTTGGTTTTTTGTCCACCCACTTTGCAACATAATATTCACTGCCAGCTCATAGATACACTGCTCAAAGATGTGCAAAGCTTTATTGACATTTTTAATGCCATGAAATCTTCTAATTGCAAATCTGATTGCAGTTTATAGGAAATCTGAGAAGAACTGGACAGACACTCAAGATAAGGGAGTGAGACTATGAAAGAAGACCTTGAAGAATTGTATTTCATTTTTTCTGCCATTCTCAAGGCTGGGAATAATCACAGCCTCCCAGGTCCTTATGGTTCTCTTTGATCTTGGGGAGATAAAACCTGTGTCCTCTTCACACAGAAGACCTGCCAAGACAATCCGGGCACAGGAACACCCTGCAGAGCAGAGTCACAGGTGGCTGGGAAGGGAAGCTGCCAAAGATGGTGCAGAGAGCTCGGGGAGGGACAGGCAGATGTTAACAGAGGCAAATCCTCTGTTTAAGATGTTGCCCTCCGAGGCCTCACTTGCCCTACAAAATATAATCCCAGCAGTGCTAAATGCAAAGTGCTGTTACTGCTAGTGCAGACCAGGACAAGAGAAAGACAAGCTGTTAACAGAACCCAATGGCTTCTGAAGGAGCTCAGTCGATGGCAGCAAGAGAGAGGAGGCAGCCCCTGGTTCCACCAGCCAAAGCTCTGCTGGATACAGCACATTCCCAGCAGCAAGAGCCATCCTCACTGGGCAAGAGAAAAACTCAGGGGAAGACTTACTGTTTTACAGGGAAGATGTTTTAGGTCCTGCCTCGGGCCAAGTCCCAGCAGCTGTGATGGTACAAAGGCAGCCTCAACTGCGCAAACCTCAGAAGCACTTGGTAAAAAGGTGCCGCACAGAAGAGCTGACTAAAGAGAAGCACCTTCAGACAGATGCAATTAATGGGAAATTGCAGTAAAGTCTGCATGAAGTGATAATTATTTTGGATATAGGCTGAATGAACAACTTGAATTTTATTTCAGATTTGTTTGAAGGAAGTCTCACATTCCTTTGTCTGCTTTCAGCACTCTGAAACACACAATGAGTACACAAGGAACAAAATAAAAGCAAATGGTCGGTATAGGATTTTTTTACTTCGCAAACAAACCATGATTACATCACAACAGATTTTGACCAAGGCCAGAACATTTTATTCAATTGTTAAATTCAGTAATAATATCAGAGTATACTAAATCCCTTTTTTTTTTTTTTTAATATATGAGAACTTCATTTGGAAAATCAACCAGGCTTTTGAATGTTTTCAGCTCACATTACTGAACCTACCACCCTTCAATCCAAATAATAATCAAATTCTGTTCATAGCTACTCCCCATAAATCCATGACAAAAGTGGAAGCATTTAAGGTTTTCCTAGCTCAGCCTGCTAATTTCAGGCCATTGTTCTTGTTTCGAAAGGGAGGTGGGCCTATGAGAGATATAAATTGAGTGACCCGAGCTGTATGAAAGAAAAAATGTAAATGCAAGCACTTCTAGAAAGCTGCACCATGAAAGATTCGTTTAACTAGAGGAGTTGTTATTTTGTCTTTTTCCAATTAAACAGAGGAACAACACAGAACTGAGGTCTAAATTTCAGATATATCAGGATGGTATAAGATACTGGTTTTGAAGAAAAAAATGCTCCAGGCACCCTTTCGAGGCCCCTTCTGACCCTACATACGTGATACTCTGAGTTTTAGCCAAGAATCCTTTTGGAGCATGTAAAGACAAAAGGAAGGCTCAGGAGTCCCAGTCATGACTCTAAGTTATTAAGGGATGTCCAGGTTTGGAGGTGATAGAAAGGCAAAGTAATTAGCTTACACAGTTCAGTGTCCAAGGAACGTGTCAGATGAAAGGAGCTTTCAAACCTCTCCCTCCTCATCGACTTTGATTCCTTTATACTCCAGCAGTTCATAGAGAGACTTACAAGGAGAACTGGATACCTATTGACAGCTGAGACGAATTATTAAGGTGAACTGAAATGAAATGCCCTTGTTTCCTGCACCAGTGAACATCCCAAATGCGGCATCTCTTTTATTAGAGATGAAACTACTCTGTTATTCTCTCCATTCCACCGTTTTCTGAATGTTCAAGATAGCAATTTCAATGGCAGCCAAGGACACTGAATACATTGTATTTCAGAGACAAAAGTTCCATTGTTATTGTTCACTGGTATTTCTACCCTGGAAAATTAGAATGACACAACTCATACTAAAATAATAAATGCGTAGAAGCATATATCAGTATTATAATAATATTTTTTTTAATCTCATCTACAATAGTGAAATATAAGAAGACAAAGGATAAAATAAAAAAGAGTCTCAGGACACTCACTAATCAAACCAATAAAATTAATTAAAACTTACTAAACTAGCAGTGAAGGGAATATGATTCTAATCTATTGTCTCCCTTGGAAAAAAAAATCAGTCCTAAGATTTTTTTTCTAAACATTTCCTTTGCTAAGAAACCTCCACAAAATTTGCCATTATACCTGTAGCTTGAATATGTTGAGTGTCTTGGCTTGAATCTATTCTATTGTGTGAACAGAACTTTTTGTCCGTAATAGGTGGTGGCGGGGGGGGAGAGGGGGGTGTGTATATGTATTGCCAGCCAAAAAAAAAAATCCACACCAACCCAAAACTTTTATGTATTCACTTTTTCCCACCAAAGTCAGAGGTATTAGAACAGATCAACAATTCAATTTTGTAGGAATTCACTAGCACAGAAAAAAAAGCCATGAAGATTATGCAATTAGGAAAAAAATGGGTATTTAGAAACTCTATAAGGCAATGATGGAGAACAAACTTTACATTCTACTGTAGAGTCCAGCACACTGTACTACAGTAATTATAAGTGCATTACCACTCCGTTTAGTAAATTTTTCAACTGCATTCTAGTCTGTAAAACTGACTGATTTTGTCAGGTCCAACTGACTGAAACTCTTTTCTGACCTCCTGGAAGTACCTCTTCTATAGTCTGATAATATTTGCAGAACACTTATCTTCAATAATTAGGGATTTTAGGGGAGAAAAAGTGCAAGAAGCCAGCCAAGAATTCCAAATGCACTGCTTTAGTGCTTCACAGCATCCAAATGTATTTTAAATGATAATTCCAAATACAGCACTTTATATGCTCAATATTAATGCAATTTGTACTGGTGAACAGTTTATGCTCTGTCATGCAGAAATACACTTCATTTAAAGACTATGGTCAAGCGATAAATTGCACAGTGCTCTCTAAAACAAACTTATCATTCACATTTTCCTCCACCACCTGCCAATACAGGGGCCCCAGAAGTCACTGTAACATGCCAGATGCAACTTCAAACAGTGCCCATTTTCTAAAACCAGCAAGTCAGAGATAAATTTTACATTTTCCCTTCATAGTAGTCGAACATTTGCTGCTCTCTTCCAAAATGAAAAGAAAAGGAATTCAAGAAGCTGAAGAAAACCTAAATCTGCTAGTTAGGAGAAAGGATTCCATCTTGTATCACTAACAGATATGCCATAAACAAACAATTAATTAATTTTAAATGCCTTTGCTTGGGAACACAAAGACCTTGACAACATCTGAAAAAGATGCTGGTTTCCCTAGTGGCCTGTAATTCACTTCTAGGCTTTTAAATTTTCTTCTCTTGGGACTTTCAAAATCTTACATTTATGAAAATAAAAGTGCATGTAAAACATTCATAAAAGTAGGATATACTTACAGTTTAAAAAATTCATTGATCTTTTTTAACCTAGCATCTCATAGCAAGAAGCAGATGTACATCAAACATGGTCAAGGGCAGAAACAATAACCAGAATCAATTTTCAACAAGTTAGCAATTTCATTCTTCATATTTCAGCTCAACATCAGTTAGGTGAAACATTATAACAAGCCAAATAGTGTAATCGAAGAAAATAGCTTTTTACATTTTTATCATCCCAAAGGGGACTCCTAACTGACACAGCTGTGAAGAGCAATCAAGGTACCGCTCTTTAAGAGGAGGCTTCAACATGATCAAAAGCAGGGCAGGCTGCCAGTTTTCCTGGCAATCCCAAAGGGACAACATTCCATTACGCACACCTCCCTCAGCCCCAATTCATACTGAGCTCCAATAAAAGCCTTGGCTGTGCAGCCTGTGTGAAAATGGCAAGCAGCCACTCACTCCAGTGAGATTGGATCAAAGAGAAGAGGATAAGAGACAGAGCCAATTACACCATTGCTCTTCCTAAGCTGTTCGATACATCAGCAGCTCGGTGTGTGTGATACCTCAAAAATCTCTTTCAAACTATTTGTAAGAATTCATCTCCATTTAGTCTCTATCTTTCAAGCCATTGGCACATGTGCTGCGGGAAACAAGACCCAGCATGGCAGTAAAATCCGGGCTGTATTACACTTAGCCAAAATGTGGTTTTTACTAGAAATTAATGAATGCACAATGACTTGGTAGTGTAATTATTCTGTAAATATATTTGTTTATTGGTAATACATTTTTTGTTATAAGTAGTAAGTACCCTAAATTGGTCCAAGCAGAAATAAAGACAAATTATATGTTAGTCCTTACATATTTAGTCAAAACCAAGTACCCCAGGCTTTGCCTTCAACTGCTCAGATGCCCCAAGGACATTGTATTTTCCATGCAGCCAGCAGCTTCAATGTCACATGAACAGTCACTTTTTCCCAAGAGCTCAGCTTCCCTAGTACTCTTTGAAAAATGTAGTCTGCATACTGCTTTTTGAGTGTTATTTTCCACATTTTATTTAACATGCAGAATTTTTTTTCTTAGGACTCTTGGGCTTTGTTGTCAGAGATGGCCTTGACTGACTGTAAATTCCACCGGAATCACCATAAGGAGCAACAAAAGGATGAATTTAAGCACTTCTCCATAAGAAAGAAAAGACCCAAGAAAACACAGTCCAAATATAACCACAAAGAAAGAAAAGGGATTGTTAAGAAGAAGCCTCAGACTCCATTTGTATTTTCTAGGTCCTTGACATCACCCTACTGTTTTGACACCCATTCGACATTCTGGTTTCCAAACCTACCTTGACTGATTTAGCACAGCAGCACATAAGGCCAAGACCCGAGTAGGCAGTTAACTTTTCAAGATACTTGTTTTGCACCTAACTCTCAGAAACTCTTCTTAAAATGCTTCTAATGCTTTTTTTTTTTTTTTTTCTGAAAGGAGCTTTTAATTTAAAACATTTCTTCCCTCCAAATTCTTGCAAGAACATTAGGTGAAAACAGAACTACTAGCTTTCATCATTACATTCAATGAGAATTCTAGTTGTAATAGAAACATTTGATGTCCCTTGACTTTCTCATAAAACAGTATTTATAGAGATTATTCACGTAGTAGAGTTGCTTTTTCCATTCACATTCCTGTATCATCTACATTATTATAGTTTCTAAATCCTTAACATGCTATGATGCAACAAAATTTTGCTGTACCTAGAAAAGAGAAAGATATCATTCATTCACCACAAAATTCAATTCATGCCATCTTTTTTAACTGCTTCTAGCAATTCCTTATTCCAACAGAGCTATCGCACAAGAAGTTCTGTTTCAACAGACAAGAAAATTGTAATTATTATATTTAAAAATTGCTTTCCTGCATCTTTTTGGACAGCACCATGCAGGACTAACAAAGCTCTTCCCCTTACAATACAATATAGCAATGTAAGGAAAACTGACTGGAAGAAGATTCGCAAGAGCCTGAAAAAATTTTCTGTTCCATTATGACTGTTTCCCTCTTCATGATTAATTACTGGTGCCTATTTACAGACTCCCTCTGTGTAGTGAAACCCAAACAAGTTTGAAGAGGGGGGAATCAGTTGTATTGTGTGAACACCACCAAGCAGTACCAATCCCACTGCCAAACTCAGTGTCCAGTAATTGCTTCCATGTTTAATTCCCTGGTGTGTGGACAGAGACTTGGTTTGGATCCTTGAGAATCAACGAGCTCTGTAATTGTTGTAGCGGAGAGCAGCTCTCACACGCTTGGGGCTGACATTACTTTGAACAGAGAAAGTGAATTGACTGTGGGAATCCCACAGTGGTCATCCTGCAGAGTCCTTACCCCCAGAGAACTGAAAACTGTGCCACATTTGGGATTTTAGCATTTACTCATTGCTGCCAGTCTTTCATAAAGCCCAAGAAATATTTTCAAAGCTGTAACTTTTCAAACTGCTGTGGCCAGCTTATTGTCCTCAGACCACGATAGCTCCAAAACCACCACTACATAAAATATATACGAGATTTGGCTTTGTTTTCTGCTGGATGAATGCTATTAGATGCATTAAAAAAATCTGTTTTGCTGGAGACTCCTTTTTAGCATTTGAGGTCTGAGGAGAAAATGAATACAATATTATCTTTCTTGCGGAAAGACAATTCATAGCAAATACAGAGCTCCATAAAATGAGCAGAAAATGTAAGACTTAGATCAATTTGACTCTCTTCTTCATCTAAAGATCATAATAGCACAGAAAGCATTCTGTTCTGTCTCTCCTCAGTGAAACACGATTGAGACAAGCCCATTTAATTGGAGCAGAAAAGGTTTTTTTCCCCTGAAAACCTTCAGCCTCAGTGCACATGTTAATCTGCCTTCATTCCAATTTTCTGACAGCAAGAGTCATTGGATTTATTTCACTGAATTGCAGTAGTTCACTAGTGAATTATACTATCATTTTAAACTGATTGTATTTTCTAGGCAGATAATAGCACAATCATTAGATAAGTCCAACTCCTCATTTATCAACATCTTATTCAGGTAACTCTGAAAAGAAGAAGGTATCTTAAGACATGAGGAAAAATTAAAATACTTACATTTACAGTGAAAATAAATTCCTGTCACACCTTTGACATGAATATCATAATACTTTTTTTTTCAGACATCTATCTAATAAAACTTACAAAGCACTGGGAAATTCTGAAACTTTCAAAGCTCAGCTGGCTTCAGGTTCTTAGGACAGGAAGAGATATTGACAATACTCAAGTTTAAATACCTCTGCTCCACCTGGTAGCAGAGAAAGCAAGCAGGAGAATGTTGCTACCGAGGGGCAGGACGTCTCAACACCTGCACAAGCCATACCTTGGTTGCAGGGGCTGCTGCTCCATGCTACCAGGCAATAGAAATCTCACAAATTACCACAGAATTCATGATAGGCTGGGGGGCAGGAAGCAGGAGAGAATACTTAATTACTCTCCAGAGTAATAAAATAGCAAAGCAATAAAATAGTTCTTGTAACTTTTCACTCTGCCTTTTAGATCATTGTTGCCACAATTGCTAGCATATTTTCTACTGCTGCTTCAAACAAATGCAGAATTACACTTCAGTTCACATCAACTTCTCTCCCTTCCACAAGGAAGATATATTTTCTGAAGTATCATCTAAAGTTTCAGCACCCTGGTGATTAAAGAACATGTGGCAAAATGCACACATACTGAAAATGCGCCAAACACCAACTGAACACACATGAAATATTTATAACGCTCTCAGAGGTGCCAGGCTGAGACTGGGAGCACATTCTTTTTACTCAACTTTTCCAGTGTCAGGTTGCCACTGCTGTCACTAAGATCTCACCTCCTTCTTTATTCCCTCATTCATTCCTTCTCCAGCAAAAGCCACAGCCATGCAGAGTGACAGTGGACATTGTGATACGCAGAGGAGGCTCTAATTATTGCCTAAATGTTCTGCTCTGAGCAACAGCCAAATCAACTGTAACAAGCACTCCAGTTAGATTCTGAGTTTAGGGACAATATCAGGAGTTTCCAGAAAAACTTGCATTCATGGTAACACATTCAAAGATTTCACTCTTACAAGGCTAAACTCATGAATGAAAAAGTTCTGCTAATGAAATACCAAAGTCCAGAACTCCCACTAACTTAGACATTTTCTACTCTCCTGAATGCAGCACACTTGGCAAGACTGCTCATTTCACTGAGTCAAGAAAGGCAGATGTAACAATCTGTAAGAGCCATGTTAAGCCAGCTGCTTAATTTGGCTCTTAGACTTCTGTGAGAACAATCATGACAAGGAAATCAAGGAATACCTGTTTGTCGTAAAACATTTTTTATAAAACTTTTATAAATCAACAATGAAAATGTGTCATGGGCAGCAAGAGGGTGAAGGAAGAAGCATGGCTTAGTACAAAGTAAAAATAACAGTATTCTTACTTAAAACTGAGAACTCCGTGGTAAGTTTGGATACCAAACTACTTAAAAGTGTTCATTCATAAAAAATAATTTAATCACATATAGCTCTACAACAGATGTAAATATTTCAAGTTAGCAACAACAAAAGTACTTTTAAAAGTAATTCCCAGTTTTTAATGCTCTATAACTGTAACCTAAATAAACAGAACATTTTAATACTCAAGCGAAAGTGGCCATTTACACTTCAATAGCCCTGTAGCCAGATCTATCAGAAATGTACCTTTCATCCCAATTAACCATGAGAGTGAATACCCCATTGGAACATTTCCCAGTTTGGATGCAGACTGAAGGTTAACCAGAAGCAAAGGTGTGATTCCAGAGCAGGGAGGTGCAGGCAGACGGACCCAGGAAGGCAGAACATGGAACCCAAGGATCACACTGTAACAAGGAACACACTCTGAGCAATGGCAAGGGCTGCACAAACTGCACCAATGTTCTGTCAGCTTTGCTGAGAGGATCTCAGCACTTGGAAGTTTACATGAGAAATCATGGAATAGGTAAACCGCTACCAGAGATAGTGTTGGGATTTTTTTCCACAGAAAAGGAACTTAGGGCTCCCTGGATGGGCTTTATGTTTCTATTGCATAAAGATCAGCTAATTGTATGGGACCACTTTATAGTTGGAGAGAAGTGGGAGTCAGCACAGCTGTCTAAAGGTAAAAGCAAGAAAATCTATTCTTTTCATTTCTGTGTATCATCCTATGCAGAGGAAGACTGAACATATTTCAAAGCAAGCATCCTTTTTATCCTTACTGCTACTAATTTTGATAAAGTCTATAACAGGAGTGGAGGGTAGCTTTCACCATAGCAAGCTATAAAATCTTAAGTAGCATCTTCCCAAGTCCTTCTCCCTAAAGGCATCCTGAAAGGACGCTTCAAAGTATGCATTTTGGGTTTAGTTCTAGATCATGGAGGAAACAGTCCATCCTCATCTCTTTTCAGTTAAATCTCTAATTGCTCTTGTGTTAAATGAACTCAGAAACAAGTTTCAGTCACTGGAGAAAGAGTAATCATTTAATTATCTGTTTTTAAGAAAATCGTGAAGTGTAACAAGAAGTGGAAAAGTTTCTCTAGGCTTTGTTTTTTAATACCAGTTAGTGCTTATTTAGCTCATTAGGTGTTAGGGGTTAGAAAAGCCAATGTTTGTTTTTATACAGCAATTCAAACTGATGACAGTTCTTCAGTGGGACATGTCCCCACAGACATTAGGAATCAGGAATTTGATTTTGTTACATTTACTCTTCTACTGCTGTATAAAAGGAAAACATGAAAAAGTAAAGGCAAATTCATCAAATGGTAACAAATCCATCTGAAAAAAGCTATTTTCTTTGTCACTTATTATCCATCAGTTAATCTGAGCATCTTTTTTTAATTTTTAAGCTGTCAAATCAAACTCCATTTGACTAAAATAACCTTTAGAGTCAAATGTTGATATACAGTATGATATTTTCTGGTACATGTACATCGTTTGGCTATTTGACTAAAGTTCCCTTTTCCTTTGAATGAGCTTTCATGCCTTTCTGAAATGTGACTCCCAGTCATCTTTCCTGACTATTGATATTAATGCAGTAGAATGCTAATAAACATGATTCAAAAAATAAGCAATGAGAGGCTCATGCTATACAAGTCTACGATCTGTTGGTTTTTACTTCACTGGATCATCTCCCCCATGTCATAGTTATCCAGTGATGTGAAGCTCAAAACAAGAGCATCAGACACCAGCCTTTTACAAGGCAACAAAGCTGCTTGGGACACTAAGTATGACAAGAGACCTGTGTTCAGTTCTCTCCAAAAGACAACGTAATTCACTTTCCTGTACCTCAGTTCTGAACTTGTGAGGAGTGGCAGGACTTCCCCTCTCCTGTGTAATCTCAGACTCTGTATCTGGAAGAAAAAGACTCTTTCAGAGGGAGGTTTGGGAGTGAGTGATCATCCTGAGAAGAAAAAAACAAAACAAAAATAGACAAAATAGGCAAAAATATCCTTCCTTCCTTAAAGTACATGAACTAGAACATGATCCTGGTAAAGTCCATCTGCCCCACTGCTCTGTTTTCAGCAAAGTTCAAACGTACTTAGGGCAAAATAAAACCAGGAAAACCACAGTGGACTCTTTTCCTTTTGCATACACCTTATATCCAAGTACTTCCAGCACAGAGGATTTCCTTTTAACTATTAATTAAAATTTTTAATTCTTAATTTAATGCTTAATTCTTAATTAATACTTTTAATAGTTAATTCTTCAGCAAGTACTACTTAGCCTGTTAATTCTTGTTTTTAATTAATATATTATAAATAATCCTTACTCCTACTTGCCAGCAATATTTAGTAGCAGATTCTTTATAAGGCAAACTACCTGACATTTTAAACTATTTTCAAATATAGAACCTTCAGTTCTATTGATTAGTGCAGTGTCTTCCATAAAAATTTAGAATTAATTTTTAATTTTATTTGGAATTCATGTTGAAGGTTCCATATGTAACTATCACCATTAAAAAACAACAAAAAAAGCATCAATAGCTCAAGAACTTAGGCTTAAACCAACCAGAAGAGATCCCAGTACCCATTTTTCTGTACTCTACCTTAACTTGGTAAAATATGTTGGTAATTCAGGCTTAGCAACACTGCATGAACGTTAACCATTAGAGGGTTTATTAAGATGATGAAAACTGATTTGAATATGATAAGCTTTTTTCCAGCTTTGGAATTTCTTGGAGTTCAGTGCTGTTCACTGCTAGAAATCGGTGTCAGGGAGGTTGGCTCTACCAACTCAGAAGCAGTGCGAGGGGTTACACTCAGCTGGCAGCGTTCTATTAATTGTGCAGGATTTTTAATCCTTTCAGCTGGCACATGTTTCAAGTCAATCAAAGCCTTCGTTTTCACATGCTGTCACCTTCTAAGGCTGCTTCTCAACTTCTACCCTAAGTTATTTCTGTACTACAGCTCAGTGTTATCCCATAGCTTCATTTTATTCCAGAGACAGGTCAATTTCTGCCACAACAGTCATTCTAAAAGTACATTTTCAATAAATAACAATAAAAAAAGCCCCAAATATGTTTGTAAAATATTTGCATTCAGAGCAGAAAACCATCTTCTTTATTATGCAAACAAAATCTTGGACCCTCTTTTCTTCTGGAATTAGAATACTTCGTTCTCAATTCCACTAGTACATTTGGTTTATCTCTATAGTTCAGCTATGCAATAAAATCTGAGCCTTAAGCCGATTATCTAATTCTAGTGTAAACATGCAAGATATCAAATTTCATTTGTTTTGCCCAGGCAGAGCAGAAAACCTCAAAACTTACTAGGAATGAAAGAAAAGAAAACAAAATTTATGTACTTCCAAAAAAATATATGTTTATGAAACAAAGGTGTTTCTCTTTTATATTTCATTCTAAAGAGTTTATGTTCCCACCATAAACCATGTTCTCTGACTCCATCATGTAATCTTTTATCATTGTCTAGATTACATCTACCAAAGAACTGCTAAAGACAAAGAATAAACATGCAATCATTCCTAATGATAAGAACAGGACATGATAAGTACACAAAGGTTAAACAAACAAAACCCTAAAACCAAGACCCACCTGGAGCCCTTTTCTTTGATCAAGAGCCTTCCCAGGACTGTCATAGCACAGAAAAAGCACAGGAATCAAAACCATAAGAAAAATCAAAAGCTGCTCAGGCCATCCTCATTTCACTTGTGTGAGATCTTTCTCCAAGTACTAAAATATGTAGAACATAGTTGGGGTTTTTTGTTTGGTTGGTTTTTTTTTTTATTTTGTGTTAGGGGTTTCTTTTAAATATTAAAATCAAATCTTCCATACAAAGCTACAGAGTAGCTGGGTTAATAATCCCTTCTTGTCACCCTAAATACAGATTTCTGTCGAGGGCACATAGATGGGTTTTGTGAGGTTACAGGACTGGTGTTCAGATTAATGGTTCCGTCTGTCTGTCACCTGGAATGGACACTTTCAATAAATGCTTGCAGCATGACTATAATTGGCTCTTTTTGGTTTTCGTTATTTTGCAAATATTTTATTGGCAACTCTTTGTAAATGAACTTGTTTAACTGTGATTCAAGGTGAATGGTGACCATTCAGATCTAATTGGAAAACAAGTGTTCTCGGGAAAAGAGAAAACCTCTTGACTTGAAGTTGAGTCCGAAGATGAATCAGTTTACTTTCCTTTAACAGACTTTTCCCCCCAGGTTCTCGTAGCATTTAGCCATTCCTGTTAGGAGAACCTTTGAGAAGCAAAGGTCATTCTGCACACTGCTGACCCAGCCCTTGCACAGGGGATGTTGATACTGATACCTGAAGTCCACATTGTGGTATGGTTATGATGTCTGGTCCAGCACTGGAACAGTGTTGGATACAGACAGAAGCCTTCCACAACACCGTGATACCCTTCAGTTACTACTCAGCTGCATCAGCTGTGAGTCAGTGACCGAAAAGGAAAATGCTTCAAGCCCATGTCCAATTGCATGAGTTTCCAGCCTTCCAGAACTGTTAGCACTTACCTTTAGAGACAGCAGATTAGGTTCACTTTTAGTGCCTTACCATCTGGCACTGCATCACTTAATGGGTGAGCTTTCCATTCTACTTTGATCAAAATAAAATAAAATTCATCACAAACATTGTGCTGTACACATACCACCCAAAAAAGTTGATTGAAGAAACACACTTGGTGTATTTGTTGCATGGACAATTTGGTGTCTGAGGAAGAAGTTATGTTCCACACATTCTTCCAGTAAAAGTCACTGAAGTACTAGAAAGATGCATTGAATCAAAATCTAAGAAGATATAATTTAGACAGAAAGCAATTACCTTAGAAAATGGCAATTCCTTTCCTCAGTAGTATTATCATCTAAAATCTTATTTATTCATGACTAGCCTATAGTAAACTCAGCATACATTCTAATGACTCTAGAAAGCAGTATTATTATACAGTAAAAATAATTTAAATCAATATTTACTAAATGAAAAAATACAGGCTTTTGACAGTAAGTCCCCAGAGTATGTGAAAACTACTTTTTCTGTTTACCACCTCCTTTTCAAAGTAGTATATTTTTGTGTCAATAACTAGCTGTAATTATTAGATCAGCTGTACTGTTGATCAAAGTATCAAGAATATACCACAATAATATTCCAGAATTGTACAGGGTTAAATTAAACCAGATCATAATTGTGATACCAGACCAGGTGTGGTTTTATTCCTCTTTGCTTTCAGAGTAACTTTTAAAAAATTGCTATAACTACTACCTTTGGAGAATGGTAATGACTTCTCTTAGCAAAAAATGCTGATTTACTTTTTTAAACCCATTTTTAAGTGTATGTTCACAGGAAAGATGTCATTTTCCTCTGGAGAATAATTTTCAGAGAGGCACAGAGAGAGGAGTTGGCTGATAGCAAGGACTTTGTTATCTGCCCAAGTGAAAAAAACCCCAACTTTAAAGATGTTCAGCATGCAGAGTTTTATGGGAGATGGTCTTTGTTTACTCTGTTTTCAAAAAAAGTCAGTGACATACAGTAATTCTGTCTGTGTAAGAGCTTGATGCTGCCAAGGCATAGATGCTGAGAGGTTGTTTATCCAAACTCACTTATTTCATGCAATGTTCAAACCGTGTTCAAGAAAAACATAGTAAACAATAAAACGATGAAACATTCCATTATTCCCTGCATAGAAGTAAGACTTTTCTAGATGTATATTGTGTCTGACAAGAACCAGAACAAAGTCTGCTTTGCTCTTCTCTATAAGCAGTTTCTCACTACCAGATGAAAGGCAAACCTCAGCTTTAATGCACCACAGGAGACAGGAACCTCATTTTGTAGAAGCCCAGCAAGGTCAAACAAAGATCGTGTAGATTCATAGGACAGACCAGAACACACAGAGAGATGGAACATCAGGACCCAGACAAATGGCACTGCAGCTCTGTGTTCTGATAGCAAGCTGGACAAGGGATGTTGGATGGGAGCAGAACACAACAGCATCATCAAGCGTTTGTCTTAAATTGCTAACTCATGAAAAATCTGCAGACTGGCACATCTTCAGTGGGATTTATTTACTGGACAAAGCCCAAAAATACGAATCAAGCAAATTTCAAACTGCCAGTCTCCTCTACTTCTTGGGGTATACAACGTGTGGTAAAGAACATAAAACTATAGAATCTCCTGAGCTGGAAGGGATCCACAAGGATCATTGAGTCCAACTCCTGGCCCTGCACAGACACCCCAACAATCCCATTCTGTGCCTGAGAGCATTGTCCAAACGCTCCTGGAGCTCTGGCAGCCTTGGGGTTGAGACCATTCCCTGGGGAGCCTGCTCAGTGCCTGACCACCCTCTGGGGGGGAGAAACTTCTCCTAATATCCAACCTAAACATCCCCTGGCACAGCTCCAGCCATTCCATCAGGTGCTGTCACTGGCCACCAGAAAGCAGAGGTCAGTACCTGCCCCTCTGTTTCCTGTGGTGAGGAAGCTGTAACCAGCAATGAAGTCTCCCCTCAGCCTCCTCTTCTGCAGGCTGAAAAAGGCTTCCCCTCTGGTCCCTTCACCAGCCTTCATAGCCTCCTTTGGAAAGTCTCAACATATCTCTTTTATACTGTGGTGCCCAAAACTGGACACGGTACTCAAGGATGCACCAAACAAAACGTTTGCTCTAAGTCAGTCCCCTAAGACTCATCGGAGGCTAAAGAATTACAGACCGTTTCTCTGGGCAAAGAGCATCATGGTGAATTGGAACTGACCTCCTCGTGTGATGAGTGGTCTTCAGAGGCCATGCCCATTTACCAAACACCAGGCACTTAGAGTAAAATATCCCACTCAATGCACCCCATCAGCTTTTGCTTTTAATGTATCTCCTGCAAGGAAGCAGAACATTGTTTTGACGGTATTCATCTTTTACATGCTACAGAAGGAAAAAACTGAAAAACTGTCCCTCTTTAAAAGCAAAAGGAAACAAGAGAGTTTGTAATGATACAGTTCCTTGATACAATTCCTTACTGAGAGGGTCCTCTCATCCATTACTCTGCATCATTCTACCCTCTGTCTCTCTAATCTTTTTAAGTCTTGATAAAACCCACTTGTCATAAAAATATATTTGAAAAATGAACTTGCATTCAAATACATTTAAAATATAAATAGAGTAACACGCTCAGATTGCAAATACTCAGTATTAAGACAGTGATATTATATAATCACCATTTAATACAAATTATGTTTTCTATGTTGCACAAAGTACAACACAAGTACTACACTTTGTATAGCCATGTACGACTGGTGTAAGGGGAAAAAAGAGTCATAGGCAACTTTGCAGACTACGGTCCCTTAATCTTTTGCCACTGTAATAGTTTGCAGGTTTTTTTACTCATCTCAAAGTGGATTCATATCTGAGTTTTGAAAAGGATCCCATCTTACATGTGACATGAAAATATACTGCTTTTTGAACAGCTGGACTCTCCCTCCCTCACAATCAGTGATTTGGCTACAATTTGGCACATTTCATAACACACCTGTGTTATTGCTAATAACTTTCAAGAACATCAGATGAGTGTAGGAATTGTCCAACACATTAACCAAGAGCATCTCTACACAGTTATTTTCACAACAGGCTATAGTTCAGAACAAATTCCCAATATCCCAACTCAGAGAAGACATCTTCTAAAATAATTTGTTTTAATCACAGCAGTGACAGTAGTTCTTGGAAACAAACTGCTTCGTGTTAGCTCCCAGTAACCTTATGCATCTAACCTTTTAATCACTTTTGCACTGGATAATTGTTCCTGTTGTAAGTTAATTGGCAATTATACCTAATGACACAGTACCTTAAGAATAAAACATTGATTCTTGCTTTCTTTGACTGATATTTGTCAGTAATTTGATTTTCTGAGAGTTTCTGGCATTCTGTAATATATTTTATAAATGCTGATTATTAATAATTAGACAAAGAATACTGTGGATCATAGGAATAGAAAGGGAGAACTTGTGTCTCCCTGCCCCAGGGGAAATGCTTGTCTGCTTCTGCCTTTCCTGGCAGATATTCTAGTCGGTCCAGACACTGCTCAGTGGCCTCTCATGAGAAAGGCTTCACACTTCTCTGATCAGTTTGTCTAGTAGGCATGCCATCAAAACATTTTTCCTAATTCTCAATTAGCGTTTCTTTACTCCACAGCCACAGGAAAGACATTACACCTTGCTACTTTACAACAGCCTGTTACACATTTGAAAGTGCTACATACTTGATGTTTTAAGTTGAACACCGCAAGTTATTCCTTGTAGTAAGACTGTAGGAATCGGTCATTCCCATTTCTTTTCTATGGAGTGGTTACTGACTGCCATGCCCTGGCTGAAAGCTATGCCATAGTAGAGAGACTGTTGAGACTGCTTCACTGTGATATTTGTTGGGTTTTGGTTGGGTTTTTTTTGTTTTGTTTTTTTAAATATTATTATTCACTATAACATATATCGCTATATGATACCTATGCAAACTATTTTACTTGGTGAGGTAAAGCTACTTTGAAGTCAGCCAGGGCCACAGCTTCTGGCAGGTCAGTCTACAGAAAGCATGAGCACCGAGCTGAGTGCCATCCCCTGTGCTGGGGTATTGCATTTGACTGTGGTTTGATATTTATCTGTCCTTGGAGCCAGATAAGCTGCTCTTTGTCAAAGGTTCAGTGTGCAGCACTGGCACATCTCACGCTGACTGAAGGGGAGCATTAGCCTAATTGGGTTGCTGTGTGCAATGCTATCAACCTCACCAGAGCCTGGCTGTGACAACTGGTGCCCTGGTCAAGCAGGGACAAGCTGCAGTGACCCCATCTCTCTGGCTTTGTGTGGCAGTCACACAGTATTTTGTAAAACTTATGCCTCCATATCAGCGATATGTCGCCATGGAATTCAACATTATTATTATTATTATTATTATTATTATTATTATTAACAAAAAATCTTATTATCTTCTCACTCCTCACACTACAGCAGATGTCACACCGCCACAGTAAAATGATGATAAGAAACTGGGATGCAGTCTAAATGACAATGACATTAAGAGCTGGCCCACAGCTTTTTATTATTTTTGATGGAAACAAAGATCTGTTCAAAAAGACAGGCTGCCATAACTCAGAGCAGAAGTAACAAGAGCTTATAAGTCTTGAAATATAGCATGACAACCCAGTGAGCAGCACTAGCACAAAAACTCAGCTCAAGATGAACAGGTCACCTAGCACCTGTTGTAACTAAAACCAAGAAAAAAAGTTGGTAACATAATGACTTAACAAGCAACATGCTTCCTGAATTTTTAGGACCTACACAAATGATTAAGCATTAAATTTCCATGGTTTTCCAGGTTTATCATCAGCAAGGTGATGTAACAAAGAGACAAGATCTGTCCAAAAAGTAGAGATACCACTATGCTCTTTGTGTGAATACTAAGTCTTCCAAGTTAATGTTGTTCTGCTGAAAAAGCACTTGGTTTTGAATAGACCTGCCAAGATTTTATACTGCATTTGAAAAGCTGAGCTCTCTTTTAAAGGATTTGCCAAACTTTCTAGTGAATTTGAGTCAACAGTTTTATAAAAGGCATCTGAAACCTGAAAAGCAAATTTATTTGGATGTACTCAACAGAGCCTCAAGTGAACCATTAAATTTTGTTCATTAGACTCACTGACATAATTTAAAACACTTCATCCAGATAAATTTTATGTCAAGCACAGTTTGATTTGTCCCCATGTGAAAAGTCCAGTCAGCAGAAGTTCAAATGGGTTTTAACAGAATGAGTAAAGTACTTTAATGATGACTAGCAAGAAAACCAATAAAACCTTCAGCAAGTGTATTTCTTAACCTAAGAAAGAGATCCCTATGCATCAGTAGAAAAACAGATATTCCTCTTTTCAGCTTGCACTGATACATTAACCATACAAATCTTTAGTGAGCTTCCAGGGAGGATCCTGTTTCCCATTAAAACAAAGCTTAAAGCCACCTTAGAGCTTTGCTTCAGTGGGTTGCTTATTTCCCTCAATAAACGAGAAAGAGGGAAACACAGGAAAGGCCATGGCTGATCTAGTGAAAAGCCTGTTTTTTCTGCTCCTCATATCTGAGGAGGGGGATCTTTGTAGACTTAAGCTCAGGGTTTCTCAGCAACATCTGCAGAATGTAATTTTTTTTGGTCGTTTTTGCAATATTGTCCATGCTTTGAAGAAGACAAAAATTCAGTTTTGCAGAAATTGCAGAACTGAGCCCACAGAATAATAGAATACGTGGATCAGTAAGCTGCTAGGAGACAGTGAGGGTTGAGAAGGGTCAAGGGGATTCCACAATGCTTTTTGTGGAAAGGAGCATTTCCCCTCTCTTGCACACCCACTCAATCCAACAGGATCATCTTTGCTCTGCTTTTTCTGTTCTCTGTGCTGGTCTCACAGAGTTAGTGGGTGGCTCCCCAGTTCCAGAAACTTTACCACCCTGCTGTGGTGCCTTTACGGACTGCCTCATCCATGTGGGGGCTTTATGCACATTTTACGAACTGAGCAGTCATCTATGTTTCGGATGTACTGCTTGATCCTTAATTCTGTCTCGTCATTTCCAGGTTCTGCTGGAACTCTAACAGACCTACCAGCAGAGGGATGGAGATGTTCAAAAGTAAATGTCTTGACCACTGGAGGGAATACACTATGGCTTCTTTTTTTTTTTTTCCAGGAAAATATTAACTAACACTGTTCAAATTATTTGAGAAAGATTTGCAGTCCGCTCCTCCCGGGCTCACACATTGCACAAAGACAAGGAATGTGACATTTTTTCGTTGCCTGTTCTCAGTGATAAACAGTGAAAAGTGGGGACAGAAGCCATAGGCAGAGTGGAATATTTACTTTCCCAGACACGGACAGAACTCCCAAGTGAAACACAGAATGCTCTAAAATTATTTTAGAAAGCTCTCTTATCTCTTGTCCTCTGTCACTGTATTGAAAGCACTGACAGATTTAATAATTTTGGACAAACCTTATCTTTACCTACACACTCCTTTTCCCATGTGCTCTCTGAAGAGCAGTCAGGCAAGTTCTGGGGAACTTTTATTAAAATATCTTTAAATCATACAAGTGTTTGTGATGACCACTTCACAAAGCAACTTGGGCCTTGGAGTGTCTGTGCAGATGCTCAGGCTGGAGGACTGCCTGACACTGGTTCAGTACCCAGCAGTTTAACACAATTTAGCTTTTAGAGAGGTCTGACAGTGCTGTAAGGAGTGGGGCTCTAGGATGCATTCTTGGGAAGAGGCCATTTAACCTGCCTTAATTGCTGAGGCTGACCAAGCTGCTTTACTTCTCTCCAGAAATTCCGTGCCAGACCTCAGAAGTGCTACTTAGTAGAACCGCCTGCTATAAAACAAATACATTTCTGCGAAGAGCTTTCCTTTAGGGAAGTACAGGTTTCTGTGCAACAAGAGTGCTTGAGAGAAAGGAAACACATTTAACATGTGCACCTTCTTATCACATCAGTCCATAATATTTCCATATCTTACATATGCTTTAATGGCAAAAACTAAAAAAATCAAAAATATAAAAGTGAACACCTGTGAATTTTGCCAACTTAAAACTACTTCAAAAACCAAAAGCAATTTTTGGGAAAGGTTAAGACTAGCTAAAGACACTTCTAGTGGAAATGTTGAGCTTCTTAATCCTCATGACCAGTTTGACATGAAGAAACATGGTTAAAAGACAGACTTTATCCTGATTTTGAAGACTGAAAATTCTGTAGGCATCATTTGAATACATGCAAGACACAGCTTAGTCAGCTCCCAGCTGAGATATAGAAAATGTTTGCATGTCTTGAGTTATGATCATACATACAATTCTGTCTGCACTTTGAAAAGTAATTTTTGTGCTCTCATTCAGATTCATATTTCAAGTCTGGCAAGAAAACGAACTTTTCACTCTTCATTTTACTCCTCCAGGGTCTAGCTAGTCTGGAATTCTTTAACAGTCAGGTATCTAGAGATTAATTAGGAAAACACTCTTCCATATTGAATCCAAAACAGAAACAGAAACACAAAACCCTCCTTCTAAAAAAATATAATTTGAAGCACACTAATGTTTTCTACGCAATCAGCCAGTTGGAATCAGTGGAATTATTTCCTCTCCATTTGCTGTGAGTCTCCACATTCCCAGGCTGGCAGACAACAGACTTGGCTGTCTCAGAGATAATTTCCCCTTTTTCCAACCTGCTGTCAAATTTCAGACCACAAACTAAATGTAAATCTCCCAGTACAGCAACTCTTTTGAGAAGAATGGGCAGTACAAAATATTACGTATTCCATACCAAAAGAAAAAAATTGGTACTGTCTCATGGGTTTTTTCCCCCCAGTAAAAACATAAAACAAAGTCTAAGAAGTCTATACACCTGGGAGGTCCAACAGAAATCTGTGTTAGCAGGCAATATGAAACAAAAGACACTATTGATAACTGGGGCACTGTACTCTCCTCAATACACAATTGATTCAGATCCTTGGACATTTTCAATTAAATAAACATTTAGAAAACAATGCCCTCACTATTAGCACCATAATAGCAATTACAGTACATTTTATGGAGAAGATGACTGGGTTTACAATAAAACCCAGAAATTTACGTAGGTAAAGAGAGCTGGAAATGTAAGAATATGATTTCTTGTTTTTCTGTCTCCAACTCAGAGTGGAAACAGGGATTAAAAGGCAAAACTACTTAGAAAAGGGACATGAAAAAGGGAAAGGTTTATCTCTCTGTTGGGTAGATCTTTACACTAAACGAAATTATTCCAGAGGTCACCTGCATGTTCTTTACCTTTTCTCACAAGAGTACAAAAAAAGTAAAAATGCAAATATAAACAAAATATCATTTCCAATTCTAAGTATGCTATACAATCCTTGGACTTTAAAGGACAGTGAGAAGGCCAAGCATACAATAGCTTTAAAAATTACCCTACATTTGCACATACATGCAGCATTGTGTGTTTGAAGTATCCAAAGAAACTCTAGGTTAAATATAAAATATAAGGAATTTAAATTTTCATGCTTCATGAGCATAAGACTTCTACTAATTGCAGTAGTTAGGAAGAAAGTAGACCCAGGAGGCAGTAACTGCATTTAATCCATTACACAGTTTTATAGACCTTTTCTCTCCGAGGTGTCTGACACTGGACAAACTGTAAGAGTACGTAAACTGAGAGTCTGCTGAAATGTAAAGCTTATATTCCTATAAAAACAGAGTTTGAAACTATATTCATACTCGACTTGTTCCTATCAACTACTCATCCTTTTTAAAATGAAAGAAAACTATTTTGCATTGCATTTTAATGGAAAATTATATCTGTGGACATACTAACATCACAGAATCACCACCAATTATGTAACACTTGCCATCTGGTACAAGCCCATCATAAGGACATGTGAAAAGAATAATAATAATGATAATACATAAACCCTGGAACAAACGGAACAGCCAAAAATCTTTGGGACAATTGAGGCCGCTCAAATAAAGATTCTGAAATTTTTCAAAAATGTTTCTGTACAATTAAATCAGGATGGAATTTTTCGGTCAGCAAATAACTCACCCAAAGTGTTTCTCTAGTGAAGTGAAACCAAAAAAATGCACACTGATCTAAAAACCACATTCAGTTAGAGCTACTGTGTCATGAAGACGTGAATAAAGCATATTTAAATAACAACATACAATAACAGGAAGTATAGATTACAAGGAAGGAAGAAATATTTGGCTAATTTTTAGGTTGTCACTTTTCTCCAGTTCCCCTCAAGGAGCTCCTTGTCTACAGTTCTTTTTTCCATACAAATCCCTATAAAGTCATTCTTTCCAGTCATCTCCATAACATCTCTACACAGCATTGCTATAACACAGCTTGTACTTCTGCTGAAGTCTTGGGGTGAGATCCTGGACCCTGAAGTCCATAAGCATTTCAACAAACAATTTACTGTGGTCCAGATTTCAGATTTTACAGAGACAACTCTCCTGCACTTGGAAGAGCATTTATTTACTCAGTCCATACTTTTATTAGTTTTCACTTCTACAAAGTCCTCCAAAGGTCAGTTAGCACTATCAGAATTGTTTTATCTCTATTATGCACATCCCTTATTAGACAAGAGATACAAAAATATCCTTAGGGAGGCCATCCGAAATAAGACTGAAAGAGCCCTGAAATGCATGCTGTTCATTGTTACTTAGCAAACAAAGTATAGCAGGAAGATGAAACTTAAATCTTGAAAATAAGAAAATTATCTTTTACATCTCCTCCTCCTCCATTCAGTATTTTTTTTTCCAAAAGAACAATACAAATATTCTAATCCAACCCAAAATTCCAGGATCCAGCTGGGTGAATCACTGTGTAACTGACACAAATCTCTACCTACATCTAAACCCCCATTAGACAACGCAAGGATAGCTGTGAGAAAACTGCAAAAATTACCATCAAGTAACATTTTACACCCCAGCTGCAAACTTCACAAGGAATAGGAATAAAAATTAAAATGTTAATAAATCTTCAACGATAATGATAAAAAAATGAGCCTGTAATTATTTCTGCCACTCACAATGCATTTTTAATACACTTCTATGTGATGAGCTCCATCAATTATTATTTAGATTAAGAAAAACAAACCAAATTATCTCTTAATATAACATCACATACAACTGTAAGGACTTTGTGAAGTTTGGACTCATCCAGAACATGTGACTTTCCATCATTTTACCGGATTTTAATGCCCAAATTCTCACCTCACCTGCTACAACACCAGACCGGAGCCCTGAACAAAAACAAGCCAGAGAAACTTAGACAAGAATTTAATGATACAATACTTTAAATATTTAACAGTAATTTGAATAAGTGCTAGTCATCTTAATAGCACAATTTATAAATGCTCACCAGGAGCAGACACTTTCTCATGATAAATCCTTCTATTAGAATTCAGTAATGATTTAATTTTTAATAAAGCAATGATCTTGTTAGTATTAGAGGTGACTTCCCCTTTCTTTTCAGATTAAAAAAAACCAGGCCAAAATGCTCAAAGTGGTTAATTTCTAGGTGCTAGGTATAAAGAATGATGATTTTTCACACATTCTAAAGCATGGCTGACATACCAAGAAAATAAAGAAAATATATCATTTAGTAGTGCAAATAGGTTTCGACTCAGCAGAATTNGAATTTTGCTGAGAACAGAAAGTAAATTCTCTCTCTACAAAATGGGGAAGACTGAAGCATTTCAGTTTGTGGCAAGAACCAGAAGAAGTGGGAATCCCACCAGGATGGCTGGTTTTTGACACTGTGTAGCATAGTTTGCTACATATTTCAAAAACAATCCCACTGAATGGAGAAATTAATTCATGAACATTTGCTCATAAATTGATAAGCAAATCATTTATTTGCTCATAAATTGATCGAAGTACACTGGAGTAGTGTAATATAAAACAAGCAATCCAGACTGAAATATTTTAGAAATATGCATGAATTCTTACTTCCCATTATTTGAGGAAAAAACAGGGATGTACAGAGAGCAGATCTTGCCTCAGCCGAGAGACAAGTTTAGGAGAAAAACACTCTGGAATGAGTGTTTCCTGTTTAAAAAAAGGGTTCCAACAATCCCTTTCCACCAATAAGAAATGAATACTAGTGGATGAAAGTGAAAAAACCCCAACCATTTATTGACCAACAGAACGCCCACACAGCTCAGCAAAAGGCAAACAAATGCTAGATATTGAACTGTTAGACCTTACTCCCCCACACAGGCACACACACACTGGAACAAAAACCCAAAATTCCAGGGAAGGAAAAAAATACAACAGCAGTTCGCACATGGTGGGAGAAAATGGGGTGGGTTTTCAGGGGGAGGGGGCTTTGAAAAAGCCAACGAAGAGCCCCAAGGCTCCCCCCTCCCCCAGACCCACCTTACAGCTACAGCAACAATTTTTGGGCATACAATAGACGATCAGGGAATAGACCAATCATCATAAAATCACCCCAAGACAGAGCTTTAAAGCATTTTCATGGGGCCTTCATTTAGAAGANACATTGCCATATATGTGATAATATATTTAAATACTAAACCAATTTATTATACATTTATATCACTAGTTTTTCTTCATGGCCTAAATTATCACTTATAATGTTTATGCTAGTATGATAATACAACAATAATATTTTCTTTCAGTTTTTTAGTCTACCTTTCCAAAATAGTACTAATTAAAAAACCCAACTCATAAATTAATGAAAACTTATATTAAGGAATTATATAATATAATTATAATTATAATTATATATAATAATATTATAATTATATTATAATTATATAATATTATTATATATAATTATAATTATATATAATAATATTATAATTATATAATATAATAAGGAATTTTGCTGAGAACAGAAAGTAAATTCTCTCTCTACAAAATGGGGAAGACTGAAGCATTTCAGTTTGTGGCAAGAACCAGAAGAAGTGGGAATCCCACCAGGATGGCTGGTTTTTGACACTGTGTAGCATAGTTTGCTACATATTTCAAAAACAATCCCACTGAATGGAGAAATTAATTCATGAACATTTGCTCATAAATTGATAAGCAAATCATTTATTTGCTCATAAATTGATCGAAGTACACTGGAGTAGTGTAATATAAAACAAGCAATCCAGACTGAAATATTTTAGAAATATGCATGAATTCTTACTTCCCATTATTTGAGGAAAAAACAGGGATGTACAGAGAGCAGATCTTGCCTCAGCCGAGAGACAAGTTTAGGAGAAAAACACTCTGGAATGAGTGTTTCCTGTTTAAAAAAAGGGTTCCAACAATCCCTTTCCACCAATAAGAAATGAATACTAGTGGATGAAAGTGAAAAAACCCCAACCATTTATTGACCAACAGAACGCCCACACAGCTCAGCAAAAGGCAAACAAATGCTAGATATTGAACTGTTAGACCTTACTCCCCCACACAGGCACACACACACTGGAACAAAAACCCAAAATTCCAGGGAAGGAAAAAAATACAACAGCAGTTCGCACATGGTGGGAGAAAATGGGGTGGGTTTTCAGGGGGAGGGGGCTTTGAAAAAGCCAACGAAGAGCCCCAAGGCTCCCCCCTCCCCCAGACCCACCTTACAGCTACAGCAACAATTTTTGGGCATACAATAGACGATCAGGGAATAGACCAATCATCATAAAATCACCCCAAGACAGAGCTTTAAAGCATTTTCATGGGGCCTTCATTTAGAAGAGAGTAAAGTATCACTGGGAAATCTTTGGGATACCAAATTTTAGAGGTATACAGGTATTGAATTTATTAGACTGCACATAAATAACTCAAGAAGAATTCACACATACTATTAAATACCTTTTAAATTACACATATGGGCATACATAAAGTGTGTGCATACAGAAAGTGGAGGTTTTCTGACCTTTGTCACATTATTATATACACGTAGATCTTTAGCGCATATACACAATTAACCTAAGCCTCAAGAGAAGAAAGCATTGCAAATTGAACTGACATTGGCAGAATAATAAAATGTCTAATTTCTATTTTGAGCTTTTTTCCTTTCAAAAATCATTGCAGATAATAGTGAAAATGTGGGTGCTGTATTTCAGCATGCACAGTTCTCAGGATGAATAAATAAAAATAGGGAAAAAGAAGGAAGCAAGGACACACATGAACTGGGTTTTATAAACTTCCTAGAATTTAATTTTCTAAGTTGATCCTAAATTAAATTGCCACATGTGGAATGTTGCCCCAGGTTCCTTGGCTGAGAATTGCAGTGGTTTAGCACTCCTGTCATCCAGGAGGGAATGAGACCTCAGGCTCCAGCCCAAATGGGTTCTGTTCTGCAGATGTACACAGATGGCCCTGTTCAAGAGCCCTTGTACCAAACAACTGACTTTTTAAAGACATGTTGTTGCTCCCAGATGTAACTACATTTCTGCCAGATTCACAGCTTCATCATTTTCATGATAAAGAAAAATGCTGAATCAGTGTTTCTAAGTGGAGGACTGATAGGTCTGAGCTATTTTATTTATTATGAACGGCTAAATTTATTGGGGTTTCTTGTTTGCTTTTTATTAGTTATGTACTATTTTCTCAATTTTTAAAATAAATTTCATGGTGCTAGTCTTGCTTTTACAGTCAACCCTGTGAGTTACATGGCATTTTACTGCCTTCAGACGTATCTTTCATAGCACTTGGGCTTTTCCTCCTGGTAAGTTATGTGAAAAATCTTTAGAGAAGTATAGAGTTATTTAATGATGCTTCCTATATAAAAAAGTATATGTTATTGATATTGTCTATGTTCACCATTATTGATATTTTCCATGTTCACCATTATAGTATGTTTAAACTTTTATTAATATTTATTCAATTAAAAAATGTACTCAGTGGAAAAAAACATGTAAACCAAATAGGTAACATACATGGTCATACAAGCTTTGTGGCCTTTTTCCTACCAGTCTCTCAACCCATTACTTAGATCTCAAGGAAATTAAGGTGTGATTTTTAAATATGTTAGTGTATACATAATAAATTAACCTGACGTATTTATTCGGAGCTGAGAGCTAACATTTTCAAAATTCATTTCATACAAACATAAAATGCTTTGTAAATGTGAATGGGACACAGCAACCTTACTTGTGACAGAAAACAACAGCATGAGCATTAAACTAGCGCATAGCACTTGCTGAATTCTAACTTGCTAAACTGTCATGTTTCATTTGAAGGCAGTAGAGCAAGGAGAGATGGAAGCAGCTGAGGATCTGGCCTGGAAAGTAAGTACAGAAAACCCCTGTCCTTATAAAGGGCATTGAGAATATGCTAATGGTTCCTACCACAGAGCTTGTGGAGCTAAACCCAAAGTCTCATCTGTTAGTGTGGTCAACAGATTTCTTTTTCTTTTTTTTTAATTTTTTTTATTCATATAAATGAATTTTAGTCAAATAAATCTTATTTTTATCTCATCTTTCTTTGAATAATGAGATATTTGCAAATATTTGCAAGGCAAAAACAGCTCTTGCTTGCTTATCCCATACCCTGTTACATCTTCCTCTTCAGTGTTTTATACCATGTTTCAAATGGACAAAAAAAGAAATTCAATGATGAGAAAGTGCAAAGCAAGAACAAATGTTTGAACAAAGTGATAAATGATGGAGAAATAGAAACATGGACATTTAAATGTATGTCAAGCTTTCCATCCCTGTTATACAGCATAAATAACATGGGAGGATGTGGCTTCGCTGCTTGAGAAGACATACATCAAAATATTTTGACACATTCAATAAGCTGTTGAGCACAACTAAAATGCTAGAGAAATAGATGAGCTGTAAGGAGGAAATATGCCAACATGTCAGGAGAGATGAACTGGATTATGTAAGAAAGGGACAACCCCTTGTTTCTCTTTTGTTTCTGTGGAGAAGCAGCAGAACCAGTATAAATGTGAGATAATGAAAGTTTAATTTCACAAACCAAACCCCTTGTCTAAAGCAAGACAGAGACATCCTTTCCTACTATCAACAAAACTATAACAATTTAGAAAATTTATTTTTTTCTGAAGGACAAAGCAGTGTGTCTATTGGGCCAGATGTAGGAATCTGCATATACACTACACTGCGTAGCACTTTGTTGCTAAATACTCATTTACACATTTATTGAAGGTATCGTCTTTCAGAAGGATAAATACTAGCATTGCTTTTATGTCAGATCCTGTTTTCCTCTCAAAGCACTAGTTTCCAAATATATATATATATATATACACACTTACAAAAAAAGGAAACTTCAAGCAGAGCTGCTTCATTAAAGTAGGGAGTGATTTACCTGTTCTGCTTCAAATGTCATTACTATTCCTTTTGTAATATCAACTACCATACAGCACAGTTTACCTGTATTCATTTTTTATTTTTTTACCAGGTTAATGCCTTTCAGATGCCTTTAGAGACATACATAACAATTTCTTTTAAAGACTGCCTCCTTTGATTTGAATCGCTGTGAAGGAACTGCAGTTTGACTTGTCAAGAAACAATACTGCCTCTTAACAATTTGCAGAAAATGTTTATCCCAACACAAAAAGCACACAGCTATAACTCATCTTCTGCCAGAAACAGTGCTATATGTGTATGTTTTCTTAGATGAAAGCAAGAGAAGCTGGATGAGAAAACTGGCAAAACTAAAGCAGAAAATAACAAGCACAGTGAAAGATGAAATCTCTGTTGTGTTGACCTCGATGCAGTCCACGGTGACTTCAGTGTGGTCAGAGTTTCAGCCATCTGGCAAGGCTGAACTCTCAGTTCTCAGCATCAGGAGCCGTGACAGCCAGGGAGCTCATACTGTGGTACTCCAGTTGTGTGCCACTTGCCTTCCTCTCCTTGTATCCAACAAGCATCCTCTCTTGTTTCTCTTGGACTGGCTTAATCCAAGGTCACCTTTTGCTGGCATCTTCTCATCTGACACAAATCTATAACTTTCTAATCAAGGCTCCCATCTCTTCCAGGCCTCCTTTTCTAGACAGCATTGCCTGCCTTGTAAATCAATTGTACACTCAGTTCCCAATCAGGGTCTCTGTTCCCAGCTTGCCTTCTGTGCCTCACCTTATTGAAACCATCCATCTGGGCTGAATCCCCACCCTAGCACAACTACTGCTTACCTGCTAATGCATTGATCTTAGATCAATGCTACTTCAATTTAATAATAGGAAACATATCTAAGTCCCATTTGCATTAATGTAAATGCTTTTAAATTGCCTGGCTAAATCACAGCAGAGATTGGATAAATAGAGCTCTGAAGATGGGGTAAAAGTTAAAGGAGGAAGAAAAATCTCTCTTTGAGATGAAGCAGGCCCCTGATAGTAATTTCAAATTAAATATAATCATCAGGAAATTGATTTGGGTGTAAATATGAAAATACTGAAATAATCACTTTAGTGTAGAGTAACAAAAAAATGGCCAACAAGGCACTAGTTTGTGTCAGAATAGGGAAAGAATGACTAATTCAATGTATCAGTATAATGCAAGGCACCCTTTATAAACCTGAAATATCTAGGAAAACATAAACTAATGTGTTGCAGGAAGATACTGACTTATGGGACCAGAAAACTGGAGAATTTTTGAACAGTGAAATATTCTGAACTGGAGAAGTATTGCACAGTGAAAAAAATCAGATGGTTATAAAGAAATGTACTGGATATGGAATGACAAAGATTGTCATAGCTTGATTACGTTTTTAGTACATCAATAAAATACACCAATTAAAATCATATCATAAGAAATAATACTAAATAGAAAAATACATCATGTAACACAAAAGAATTGATCACATATTTATAGAAGGAGTTGTTGCTGAATTTCCTTGCCCTCAAGCTGCCCCATAGCTACACAGACCATGTGCTGTCTGTTCCTGAGAACACGCACTGCTTGTCATCTTCACTGATTAATGGAAATTACAGTGACAAATCCTGAATCCAAACCTTACCTAAAGGTGACATGGAATCAATATATTTGCATTCCCTCACAAGCAAGGATAAGGAGGAATATGATATCCTGAACTTATACAAGAATAAATAATCTTGGCTATAAATACAAGAGCTATCCATCACTCCTACTTATTTTCCCTGTCAGCTGCCTGGCAGCAATTTTTCAAGCTGGAACCAGGATCTTGGACATGGTGCACTGCCGGGATTGCAGGAAGAATGGGAATGGGTGTCAGGTTATAAATTGCTGCTCTAGTCCCGTATGGCACATAATCCTCCTGCAAGGCCAAACAAGGAACCACTGGATTTCACATGGTGGTTTTATGAGGCAACAGAATCAGCAAGTTTGAAACAAGCAGCTCCTAGAGACACGAAGTGAAGCAAACTCAGCAGAAGGGAGTTCTAATATAACTCTCTGATTGCAGCCTGCTACTCAATTCTGAGTTAATCTTTGCCTCAAAATTGCCACTAAAGCTGAAATAACCAACAACAAGGACCTTTTTAGTACTGCTGCAACTTGAACCATAAAACTCGCAAAAAAAAATCCACTACGCCACTCGGTATGACTAATGGAGCCACTGCATCTTCTGCTTGTAATAAGGGGCAAAAATTGACATGAGGGACTATTGAAGATCAGGCCTCTGTGCTTGAAAAAACCTTGAGGCAAACATTCTTCCAAGCATCATCAGCAAGGAAGAGAGGCTCTCTGATTTCAGAGTTGGGTGAGCATCATCTGCAGCTTGTCGTTAGCACTGCTAGCAAGGCTGTGAGCAGCACTCATTGTGCCGTCCCTCAGCCGTGGCACATCCATCTCCCACTAAGCCATATGGAAGAGACAATGGAGCATGAAGATCTCCGAGCCTGAAAGGGATTATGAGACTTGCTGATTATATGCACTGCACTTTCTAAAAAAAACGTATTCCCACTTTTTTAAAAGAGACTTTCCACCCAATAATCCCTGCCACTGAGATAGAACACAAAACTGTAGAAAATGTTATATACTTCTATCCCAATTTAATCCACAAAGTTGCTTTAAAAATATAGGATATACATGAAAGGGAAATGGACACATCTGACTATATCAGGAATTCCTTCCCTCGTTCAATCCCGATTAACATAATTAAACACTGCTATAGTGATTCAGGACTCAAACCTGTACTTTTAAAGTCATTCTTCACCCTGAATTGACAACAAATTTTTTTACCCCTTGAGAGTGTCAATAAATGATATAAAAATTGAGCACAGAACATCCCAGAGATATTAACTTGATAATAACAAATGTCACCTCTCTATGTGTCCCAGCAACACCTGCAACTTCTGACAGAACTGCTCAGCCAGTTTCATTTCCATAATCACAGGTGTGGGGGTATCCAGGTTATTTTTGGCAAGATGGAAATCCTCAACCCATTTCTCAAATGTTAACTAGAAGACCAGGATTTCTGTCCATTGATCTACTTCAATTTCACACGGACATATTAAAAATGTGTGACATAAAAAAATGCCAAAACACATGCATCCCATTACAGTGGTGAGCAAAAATATCTCATTGCTTGTTGCCTGTCACTCGGGCAACAGTTCCAAGCTCATCGAAGGTTGCTAGCAGAAACCAAATATTTGGACAAAACTTGCAACTATAAAGTGCAAAGAAAAGAAAAACAAACTTAAATTTGCTTTTCCACTGTAAGAATATTATGGCTATTATAGGACTAGAACAGATCACAAGGTGCAGATTTAATTGATTTCTAAAAACACATTTCACTACTTTCTAGCAGAAAACCATTTTTATTTGGTCATCATGAGAAGGGCATCGTCTACACAGCTGTCCCCAGCGTGATGTAAAAGGTCTGTAATTGTTTTGTTTTCAATTGAAAATGTTCTTAACACATCAAACTGAAACAGCATCCTGAAACTGCTGCTGGCACAGATGTTCAGTGGGAATCTGAATAATAAATGTGAGTAGGAACTCATGTGAGTGACTCCAAGTCTAAAATCAAGTGTTGCCCAGCAATTCCGGTGGCTCTCAACATTCCCTGTGACTGAGGTAGTTTGAAGCACTGTAATAGATGTTTTTCCTCCATACTGGTAGTTAATCTTTAACTTCCCTTGGGAAAGACAACATCTGGAACTGCCTCTATTAGAGCATGTGACGGTAACCAGCTGGAATGTCTGAGGGATTACTGAACACGCACAGAGCTCCTCCCAACCTGTGACATATGGTGTATTATCCATTTGACAATCTTACACGTTTATACTGTCTGCCTCTAACATTTAAAATGTTCACAAGCTTGAATAAATAATTTGTTGTCAAAACCAGAAAAAAAAAATAGAAGATTTATAGCTTAGCAGGAGAGCTGGGGGCCATTGCTAGAACTGAAGCAACCATATATTTTTCTTAATTTCTTAAGCTTTTTGAGAGCTGAATGATCTTGACAAATACCTGATGAAATAATTCAATGTATTTTCTTTATGCAGTATGTACATTTACTGGCTCTTACTTCTGAAGACTGCATTAGATATAGCTACATTTCTCAAATAATTAATCACCATTCTTGTCAGTCAGAGGTAGTTCAGTTCAGGTTTAAATGATGATTACTTTCCCTAGACTGCTGCTCCTTTTAAATTATTTATAAGATTGAGGACATTTCTATTAAAAGATTTGATGTTTCCATGTAAATTTTCTAAACATGAAATAGTTTATTGATCATTGTTCAACACTTTTCAGTGACCAATTATAGCAGAGAAAAGCTATTACAAAAAGCAATGCTGTACTTGTCCTCCAATTCCAGGTAACAGACAGATGGCATGATGGGAAACTGCTGAACTGCTGATGGCACTGAAGGATTTAAATACAATAAAGCTGCTTTTACTGGATAGAAAGCTGCATTCCAAAACTATGTTTTTCAAAAGAGGAAAGACTGGGGAAACCGGAGATTTTGAATTACATGGGGTATTAGGGGGAAAAAAACCCTCAAATAAACTGTTGGGGTTTTTAAAAATTTTTTCTCATGTCCTTTTATATGCTCTCAAATTCAGAATGCAATTTGATTTAGCTACGACACAGAGTAGTATTTTTTTAATAAAAGGGGAAGAGCACCATGTGCTTCTTTGCTGAATATGACCAGCAAATGCAACTGAGAGTTCCAGCTTTCTTTTGGGCTGGCAGTTTCCACACACAGTGATTCTGCTTTCAGTGGGAAAGATACCACAATTTTTTCACTCTTTTGGCCAGTACTTAATCATCTGTATTTTCTTCAAGTCGCTGAAATGTCCCTTAATTAAGTTAATTTAAAACTTGCCTAGCTGACATGAGCTATTAACACCACTGCACCTGTAGAAACTGCATATGCTAATTAGATATTAGACACATAGAAGGTGTGATGGACTCTCCCCTCACACTAAACAAAGACACAAAGTGTGCCAGAGCTCGTTTGTGTACCTTTTGAGAGGCCTGCACAAACATAGGGCTTTGAACAAATGTACACTGATGCAGTCTGGTGTTCACGGTGAGGGATTTAAAGAAAGATTGCAGGATCACTTCCAAACTAAACTTGCAGCTCATTACCTGATTTCTTCAGAGCCGTTTAGATTTGTTTGCCTATTGATCTCGGTGGTTGGGTCTGGGACCTCCCCAGACAGAAGAGGAAGGGAAAACCACTTTCAGAAGAAATAGCACTGAATATCAAAGTCAATAAAGATTTCTAAAAATAAAACCCATCTTAAAAACTCACCTTTCCCCAAGAATCATTATCTGTCTTAGCCATATTTCTATTTAAGTAGGTGCTTAATAAATATCTTCCTGCTGGCTTTTTGGCTGCTATATCAACAATTTAACAAGGGCTGAGAATTTCATTTAAACACTTTTACCAGAATCCTTTATTGTTAATTAAAATTTTACTTTAATACATCTTTAGATTAAAAGTCCCTTCTTTTTCCACCAGATGTTGGCCTGACTTCTCTTTTGTCTATCCCCAACTCCTCCACCAGGATGGCTTAAAAACAGAGTCCAAGGTGAATCTCCTAATGAGTCATTGCTTCCACAGCTTCACTGGCAAGCAGTTATCTTTGTGCTATAAAGCTTTGTTCTTCCAAACAGAATGATTATTCTTCAGTCTGAGCATGGAAATCAAGAAAATGTGCACCTTTAACAGGGAGGAAACAAGTACACATTTCTAACTGAAGAGCCCTGAATTCATCCTATGTTCAGATTGACAGCTCCTTATCAGAGTGCAGTTATTTGGAGAATATAAAAATCCATCTGAGCTAATGCAAATCCTTCCACCACTGTTCCCTTTCACTTAATTGCTCATGTTTTGGGGTTTTTCAGGTAACTGTCCTTATATATAATTAGTCACAAAATAAATATAAATATTTCCTTTGGAATAACTAAAATAGCTTAACACACAGTACAGAACTCTTTCCTACTAGAAAATATTATTCAAGGACCTATGTATCCATTTTATATATGAGACATGGTGTCATTTACTGCAAAATGCTCAGAAGATTAGAATACCTTCCCTACCACTTGGTCTAAAGAGATGCACGTCAAGATTCCTTTGCACTGAGAAGTGCAAGTTTGATATCAGGATACCTCCTATAGAAAATAAATCACAGTTGTTTTCTTAAACTTTCCATCACTTGAAAACCTAAATCACCTTCATATTGTCTACAAAGCTCAAACATTGTGTTTACCTGAAAACAACGTGTACTCTCATGTCTTTTTTATATACAGTAATTTTATTATGGGGATTTATTTTCAAAGGAAATTGAACAAGGCAATTTAAAGGCTCTCAGAGGAATAATAAGCAGTAGTCAACCTTGGTGGATGAAGCAGTTATTTCCTATTTATTTTTCTTTTATGTGTTCATATCAGAAATATGCCTATAAATGATCAAGTAGGAAACAACCTCAATCTCCAGGATAAAATGACAAAAATAATTTTCACAGAGAACCATAGACCTACTAATAGGTTTTTTGGTAAGGCAATCAAGTAGAGCTGAATCTGTACAATTAAAGAAAGTGTCTATTTAAAAAATGGAATAAAACAGTGGGACACCTGAAAAAAGTAATGACTATGTAGATGATGTTCAAAGGTGATATATCTTAAATAATTTTTTGGGAAAAAAGAAGTGAGAAAAAGATTACATCAAAAGAAGGCACAGGGAACACATCTGAGGTGAAAAGCAAAAACTGAGAAAACTGATTTGTTCCTTAGAAGTGGTGTCTGCAACTGTAAATTAAGGAGAAATTAGTTACAACTGGAATTATATCCATACTCCACCTTCAGAATTTGAGAAATGCAAGGACCAGGATACAAAAAAGGCAAGTTACTGAAACAAAGTACTAGTTTGTGAATATAATGGAGTAATACAATAAAGAAAAATTGTGGAAATAATGAACATCACGAACAATATTCAAAAACAAGTCGTGCATTCCTTTAGTGTTAAGGAGGGGAAAATAAAACCAAACAATGCCATCTGAGAAGATATCAAACTAAAACAAAGGCCTGCATTTGGCACACAAGAGAAAGAGCAAACAAGACTATATATTCTAGATTTCCTAGGGAAGAAAGGGATAGAAAAAGAAATATTATTGATGGCAAAAGGAACTGGAGAAAAAAAGGATTATTTTTTTTTGGTAGGTGTCAAGAGAAAGGCAGAACCTTAAAATTAATCAGCCATTGCTAAGGACTAAACCTCAGAGGTATTGCATTTGGATCTGGAAAGATGGCACTGAAGGATTAACACCCTCAGAAAAATAAATACAAATGTGCAAATGAGGACATCAGAGATCAGTAGATTTGATGTGTTTTATGAAATCTGTTTTTTAGATATAAGTGGGCAGAAATATGATTTCATGCATTAGGGTGGAGAAGTTATTATCTAAACCAACAAGAATGGCAGCAAACCGTCCAAAACTGCACGTATTTGTTACAGCAGTTGCTAAGGAAATACACAGAAATGTTGAACTGAAGCTACATGCCATTAAAAAAAACAAATCAAAACACCAAGCTGAATTAAAGTATTTATTCCACCATCTGTTCTATACAAAGCAAAAGTTATGAAAATTTCAAGAGGCTTTCAAGAATAAAGAAGAGCAAAAGGATTGTTAATTAAAACCAGCAGGGGCTGATCTCCTCATTCTCTGAATCTCCTTTGATCTTCCTTAAAATGTGGCCAAATATCTAGAGACCCAAACATCTGGAGTGAAGTCAAAGAGGCCACAGCAGTTTATTCATGTCTCTGCCACAAGCCCCTTCAGGTATATTCCACTTGTCCTTTCTGATTCCACTTGTCCTTTTTGAAAGATTTCCAAAAAACTAAATAGAATGGAAAAATTATTCTTTGTGATATATTCAGGTAACTTTCCAAGACTTCAAAAAGGGTCTCAGGATCATTTTAATTCTGAAGCAGATAAATAGGTGCTTCCACAAAATCCACTGTTTAGTGCTCCTTCGATCTCATTATTTCAGAGGACAGCACAAAAGAGAAGTCAGTGAAAATGCTCTGAAATGGTCCATCAAGATGGAAGGAACTGTGAAGGCTCTGGGTGGTTTCAGGTTCTGCATAAGGAAAGGGAAAGCAACACCTAGAGTTCATTTTTGAATTTTTGTTTTCCAATATAACAGCCTATTTTCTTTTTATTTCTATTTCCAATTACTCCAAAAAGGTTTGCTCAGCTGTTGTAAACACCGCAACTTTCAGTGTTTAATTGTTTGATGTAGAGAGTCAGTGGAAAAGCAACCGAAGCACTGCTGAAATAAAACACAGCTCTGAGAAACCCCACTGATATGGCCACAGAACCCATGCCACATGCTCAGTGCACACCATGGCAATTATCTTGCAAAAGGCCAGGGCAAGGCAGATGATAAAAAACTTTTGGGGGGTTTTTGCTAGGTCTCCATGTTTTACATTTTACAGCTTGAGCCTGTGTAGAGCTGCAACTCAAGTTGTGTGTTTACTTGTAGCGAGTTACTGAGTAAGTAGAGCTCCCAATAAACACTTGCTTAATTCCAATATTATTTCTGTTGAAGTATAGGTTTCACCATAGAGAAAAAGTTACATGAAGAAAGCTTAATATTTCACTCTGTTTTTTTAATTTTCATTTCTTTCTGTGCTACAGTGATCCCAGAATATAATTAATGGTAGAATATGGTCGGGTAATTGCAAGCAGATCAGAGCACTTTAGGAAGTTACTGCTCTCGACAGCTCATTCTGTGCAGATCTGTGATCCACTACAAGGCAAAATGAAATGATTTTGCATTTGTTTCTTTCAAGGAACGACTGCTGGATACATCCTCTGTAGCCACAAGCTGAAGATTCAAAATATTTCCTCTGTTTTCCAGTCTTTAAGCACAATACATTCCATATGAAGACATAAGCACATCATTACAATATTACTAATACTAAGCCAAATCCTATAATAATTATTTGTTCCCACAGAAGTTGTGGCAGGCACAAAGGCCAAACCACTTAACTCAGTGACGTAGAACAAGAGCTGTGTTTCTGCCAGGAACATAGCCCCCTCTGCCCTCTCTGCTGGTAACAGTGGTAGCTGTAGAAGAATCAGAGATTTGCTGCTAAGCAGTGACTTCCCATTGGTGTGACTGAAAAGTTTTCTTAGCTTTTTCTCTTCCACAGAAACATCTGCTTCAGCTTATCAACAGTAGGACTGTTACAGAAAGCATATTCAGAATTCCATGGTTATCCAGGATTTGTGAGTCCCTCTTCTCTGAGCAAGCAATGTTACTGTTACAGAACTCCTGCTTGATTACAAACTGCATTTGATCTGAGAAGCTGAACACTGATTGCAAATCAAACATTTGATCTGGGAAATTAAACATACAGTTACACACTCAGCTGGCTCTTTTTGAAATGCTTCAAGAGGGTGGTCCAATGGAGACAGGAGGAGTAGGCATTAAGAGACACAATACTGGGAGGAGAAAGAAGCAGTACGTGAACTGAAGAACATTTTTTCAAGAAATAGTGGTCTTTTTGCTCCCTCTCATGTTGCTAGAGAAAAATTTCCCTGAAAAGATATAGGCTGACATGCTTCTGGAACTGGTAAGGCCCAGCAGGGTCTGCTGCAGGAACTCAAGACTTCCATCTAAACCTGGCACAGATCTGTTCCTGAATAAATAGCAAATCTCTTCTTCCCTCTCCTACATTCATTTCTGAGTAGAACTCAAGAATTATTAATGGTGACATCTTAAAATAAAACATGACATTTCTCCAAAGCACATCTGACAACTCTAAAACCATCCAAGTCTCCCCCTGCTGAGAAAAGCAGCTTTTGAACAGCTATCTAAAAGATCTTTACCATGATCATTGTCCTGCGCAGGCAGGAACTTAAAATTCTGTGTTAATGTTTGAGCTGAAGTGATATTAAATTAAGATTAATTTTGAGGTATTAAATATGCATGAATAAAACATCAAGGAAATCAAGTTCAAGAAATGCATGCGATTTACTGGGTTTGACTCTTGCTTCACTTAACATTATAGCAGTTACTGTGATCAAATTATTGTTTATTTACTCCAGAGAATCCTGTTCCCCGTTACACTGGATTCCAGCCACTCCAAATCTGATGAAATGTTGGAACCCTGGTTGTAGAAAATTTAGGTTATGGGATATAATAATATGCATGTAACAAAATGGAGGATTTGGGGTGTGGGTTTTTTACTTCTTTCTTCTTTCTTCATCACAAATCTAGGTATTCTGGAATTGGGTCAAAAATTCCGCAGTGCGGGTCATGAATAGTTAGTTATTGGGTTATAAATAAAAACATATTACTTGGCAATCCCTAGTTGGGTAAATTGGACTTTAAATGCCCTTGAAAATTAGAACTTGGGGCCATTTTCCACCCTGCTAACTAAGAAGCACACTCCATACAGCTGTGCCATAGATAAGAGGATAATAAACACCAATTAGAAGAAAAGCCTGGCGTCTCCCGCATCTTAATCCGAACTCTGAGTAAAAGAACTTGCGCACCCAGATGCAAACCAAAGCAAGAGAGAAAAATCAATAAAGAACAACGGGCATATTTTTTTCCTGCTCCAAATGATAGTTCCAAAGATTCCTATCCAAGTTACTAGATGATGCTATAGTTTTCAATGTTACTGTATTTGGCCTATAATTTATACAAACCTATCTAATATTTTGTTTCTCAGACAAGCTTTCAAGTAAGCCAGGTGTGGGACCATCCTTCAGTGATGTGCTCTCAAGGGCATTAATGATACTAAACAGTAAACCATCATCTATTTGAAAGATGAAATAGGGGTTCTGATGATACATGATTAAAAAAATAAAATGTAAATTTATTTGGCTTTTTCCTGAGGAAAATAGTTACAAATATATCCAGTTCTATAAAAAAGTAACATTTTTTAGAAATGCACTTGTTTTCTTGAGGGGTTTTTTTGTTGTTGGTTGGGGTTTTTTTGTGAGAAGGATGGATGAAAGCTGCTCAGCTTTTGTCTGTGTTGAGTTCTGGTTAAGACTTTCCAAGCAATAGAAAATAATTCAACTCCACATTTTCTGGGCAGGGTGAAGGAAAATGCTGTTTACTTGCTCTCTATTAAGAATGTCTTCCATTGTTACTAAATTATGTCTCAGTATATCCAGAGCTCCTGCTTGTGTCTGGAGCTCATTGAGAACAGTGCGGAACACAGAGTGCCCATCCCAGAACATTTCCATAGACATTACACATGGATTAAGCCTCAGTCTTATTTCAGTGTCTCCTTCAGCCAAAGGTTTTGTACACACACTTGGTAAACCTGTTCATCTTGTATCTCAAATTCTTTTGACAATCTGGCCATCTTTGTCCAAGTTATTCATGACAGAAACTTACAGACATGCCTGACACAATAGGATTTTCTACCATTTCTGTCTTGTTTTTCCCTGCATCTGTTCCAAAGCTTATGGCCCCAATTACTGCTTCTGTTTTTGCAGCTTCACTGTGGATTCAGAAAGAATCAGGATGTTAGAGAACAACAAAAACCCATGTGTAACAGCCCTCAAAGTTAGTTTCAAACTGTGATCACTCATCCCCTGCCCACTGCAAACCTCCTTCCTCCTGTGAGGGAGACTGTGGCCAGGAAAACAAGAGTTCACACTGCAACTTCTCTTAGAGTCTACCCCTCCTCTTTGAAAAGTCTGTCTGTTAAATTTTTAAAAATGCTTTATTTTTAACAGAATACAGAAGAAGTTCTTCACATTCAAACCCTGCTGGTTTAAAGGTTACTATCAACTAGAAACACAAAGCATGAACCAGCACTAATTTTAAAAAGATGCTAAAAAGGTCCTTTCAAAGAAAATTAAATTCCATTTACAGTGAGCATCACAAAACCATAAGCACTTTACTTTGTCTTGTGCCCACATACATCAATGTTTCTTCCCTCTCTTACGTGACTGAAAAATACTGGAAAGTTGGGGCAGGAAAATTCAAGATTAAGCCAACTAAGCCTCAGACTGGTCCTTCAAATGACATTTTAGGTTGTGCTTTGGTTCTGATGGGATTCTTACCTAAATCAGGACTACAGAATGGGATCTGAAATAGAGCACGGTGACTGATAATCAGTGCAGTGGAGATTAGAGAGAAGAAAGTTCTCTAGCAAACATCGTTTCACTTCTGTACAATTAGCACCTTATTCAAGAATTCAGTGTTACTTTTGCCAAGTGGGTTTTCCATTGTTGATGGGGTCGTATCAGAAATTAAAGAACATTGATGATAGTGTCTGGCTGGTTGCCCCAGTGAGAAAAAGCAAACTTCTCCAAGTGCCAAAGCCCTGGAACTGGACCTCCCTCTGGATCTCATGGAGTACAGTAGGGCTTGATCCAGCTCTTTGCACCACCTGCCTCCCAGCCTAGTTGAGGAAGTCCACAAAAAAGAGGAGACTTAAGAAATCTCTCTCATTCCCCTCATCCTCAAAAACTGAATGTCCTAAAGTGGGCCTAGAGCTCAAAGTTTACACTATGCTCTCTGTTCACAACTACACTAACAGTCAATGTAGGAGAGAAATTCTTTAATACAGAATGTTAGTGCTTAGCAAAATTTGGCTTTAAAAACTTGTGTCCCACTAATGTGCAAAATTCTGGCTTCTGTTACACTGCACCAATCAACCTATTGCACCAACCCAGCTGCACACAAAGCTATGAAAGCGAAGTTTTAAGAGCTCAAGACAAAATACTGAATACGGAATATCCTCTCAGCAAGGCACAAGACATTTTTCTCCTCTTGTTTAAATCCACCAGTACGTTCTCATAAAGGTTTCATAAGATAAGAAATTATTATTTGTTCATATGGAGTAGATGGTAAATTAGCATTCCAGTAATACTTTCAAATTTAAATGGATTAACTTTGATTTCTGTAGTTAAAGTATTCATTAAATGCCATTTTACCAACTAGAAATTAGAAGCAATTATGCATATGCAAGTACTCACAGAGTAGGAACATTTCTCCATTTAAAACAGACAGAATTATTTACTGTTGGCATGGAACAATGCAACCTCTTCCTGTGCTCTAGGAATGTCCCTGGCACCACTAACAAATACAACAGCTATTGTAATTCTTTCAGCACATTATCTCCTATGAATGAAGCTACAGCACACTACGGGACTTAGACTAGGTAACATTGCAAAAAGCTAAAACTCAGCCTTAAGAAGTACACAGCCCCTTGTCTAACTTTATTTTTATTACCAGAGCCACTGATGTTAATGGAGATAACTCTGGTGGTTAGCTAGGCATGTATTAAAGTGCTTTGTCCAAAGGTCACATATGGATGCTGAAAAAGCTTCAGCAAGGAATTTCTTCAGCTCTCAGCAGTATTTTGTAAGAACTCTATCTTTCCCATGCAAGTAAGTCAAAATAATGTTACAGTTTTGTAAACCTCTGCACCAGCAAGGTTGTTGTCCACCATTGTTATGGCTACAACTGGAAAAATATTTAGAGATGGGTGCCTTAAAACTTGGCCAATCACCCTAAGGGGTGGATGGTCGAAAGAACCAATTACCTTATGCCATATAGTACACTTTTTGCAAACTAACATATAAAAACCCTCCAAGAAGCTAATAAATCGCTTCGGCCTTCTCTCTACCCTGAGCTCGGAGTCTGTGTTGTCTCTCCGTTCCGCAGCGATAACAGCGACAGTCACACTATGCCAAGGTGCATCTGAAGAAAGGTTGTAATACATGTGTGTGTGCATCTCTGTAGTGGTGAAGAAGGGAAATCATCTGTAGTCAATAAATACAATGAGTGAATTAAACCATTTCTGCACACAATGCATCATTACACCCCTTCACTTTCTGAGGGAATATCCATTCCCTGAGTTTAGCACCCTCCGGTGTCACTAGAGCAGTGAGGCAGATTCACCTGAGCCCTCACGTCCCAGTACTCCCTCACAGCTGGGCTCCCCACTGTGTTCCAGTGACAGCTCTTCCCTGGGACACACAGCCTGTTCTATAGCACAGTGCAAGCACCGCGTATTCAAACAGCCTCCTTGTTCCCCTTCATCCCTCCTCACTGCTCCCCACATCCTCGCACAGCCTCTCTGTTCCTGCACCCCCACTGTGCCAGGTCCCTGTCACCATTCCAGCCACAGAGCAGGAACCGTGCTAAGCAGAGAGCCACCACACAGCTCCCTGAACTCTGTGCAAGCCCTTCTTCCAGGTGGAGGGGCAAAGAAATCCAGGTCAAAGTGAGCACCACTGCAGGTGTGCTTAGCAAGACGAGCTCCAAATTAATGTGGGGGCTGTGATTCCCACTGATTCCAGCAGCAGCTGCCACCCCTCCAATCTATTACATGTGTAAATGCAGCATCTCAAGATCTGGATCAGTTACTGGAATCCTTAGACTCCAGAGTTTCCCACATTCCCAGGGACTGGTGGCCACAGTTACTTGTTACAGAACCAAAAGCTGAGCCAGCATTGCCTCGCATGGAGAAGGCTTATTACACATTTCTTGGATTCAATTTAGAACTGGTTTTAACAACCACCACAATTACTTTAATGTCTCATACTCCACAACCTACAGATGTACCACACGCAGAACCCCAGGGTCCAAGGCTGCGAAGCCAAGGGAATTACAATGGCTATATTGTTTCAGATGTCTTCTGAAATTGTCAGAGAGGCACAGTGTTACCGTCAGTTTGCTGCTCACTTTAACTGGTCTGCACTGTCACTTAAACAAGTCTCACATTTACAATTTAATAAATAAAAAAATACGTACAATACTAAGTGAATTGCCATAAAGATACTGATTTTATTACAGTGAAACACTAAGATGCCAGCCTGCTATGTTAATCAATATGGTTGCCTTGGTTGCACAAAGATAATTAAATTTTAATTGAAATTCACTAAGAGTAAGATTACCTATAAATATTTCAGCAAAGAGAACAAAAAGAGAATGTTAATATTTTATCATGGATAACACTTTAAAAACACCTTACAAAAAAACCCAAAACAAACAGGAAAAAAGAGAACAGAATACAGCTTTTTTAAGGAGTAATAACAAATGTATGAATCTAAAAGTCTTTACCTAGATACTCAGTTTTTTCTTCAGGCTCAGCAAGACTCTTTGCTTATCACTCTAGATGACCTTTGACAGTCCAAACTGAGAACAGGAGGAGATGACCTCTTATTATTAAGGCCTGTTTAAGGCAGACAGGTGGATCCCATAATAACAAGATGGAAACAGAATCATAAAACAGGTTCTTTTTGTCATTCACTTAAAGAAGAATAGATTTATTCCACCTATATTAACATAAAACAGTGGATTTGGACTACACTAATTGTCCTGGAAGATCACCCTAGAAGATCACCCTGGAAGTGGGTGAAGAGTACCCAATTCCCCAGAAAATTCCAGTGCCACTATCAGAGACACACAGGGTCTCTGAAAGAAATCATCAAGAGACTCTAAAATTCAGGCTGGACACTGCATGCACTGGGGCTCCATCTACCCAAGCCAATTTCCCCCTTGGATTGCCCTGAAACATTAGTTCATAGCCACAAGAGTCATTGCTAAAAGCCTGTTCTTCCAAATTCAGTGTAGCTGTTGCTACCTGGTGCTGTTCCTGCCTCTGGGAGTACCTGACAGCAACGTTCTGGGGAGCAAGAACACACAAAACACAAGGGGGAAGACATGCCCACTTTCATAATATTTAGGATCGAATTCCACCCTTGGGTAGCTTGACTGACTTCAACGGGTATGTGTAGCACTAAAGGCTTCATTTAGAAATTTTTTGAGGTAATGACCTTGGGTGTGAGACTGTAGCTACAGAAAAGCGTATCAGTTTTAAGTGATGTTCCCATTAACACAATTTTTACATGAAGCAGGAGGCAAAGCACTCTCAAGTGCAATTTCTGTCACAGCACTATCTGTACCTGGAATTATATATACCCATCCAAATCTCACACTTGGCTTGGAAAATTTACTGCCAATGGTTCATAGTGAGAAGAAACTACTGATTATACCTGCTACTTCAGTTCATCCAAAAGTTACCAGTGGAAGGTGGATCTTAAATCACTTGCACTAAGGGTCCTTTGGCCTGAGAAAGAAGTGCGGGATTCTGTTACAACTATGCCAACTGATTCTCAGAAATGATAATGGAAAAAATGTTGCCACTTGCAAAAATATTAAAATAGCTCTGAATAATGTTTTAAAATATTGAGTAACTTTGAAATCATAAAAGGAAAATAGAACCCTTCTCCGGAGTTCAGATGGTAAGAAACAATACGGTAGAGCAAATTATTGTGGTACACATCTGGGATACACCATCCCTGGAAGGGCCAGGAACAGATGTTCGATGTTTGCAACAGCAACTGCTATTCCCATACCAGTACCTGGTGCAATCATGCCTGGCCTGATAATGTACTTCATGTGCTTCATGCTGCATACACCAAATAAAGCAGTAGAGAATGAGCAATACAAGAGACAGAAGGAAGGAAATGAACAACAGCAGCTCCGCTGCCTCTTTTCCTACTGGGGTTTGCTTTCACAACCCATCTGCCTTGAAGCTGCAGCAGAGCAGGAGGAGCATTGCTGTGGCAGCTGCCCCTGGAGAGGGTTCCAGTCCTGTCCTTGGCACCAGGCACTGCCACAGTGGGAACATGAGCCACACTCAGGTGAATGCACACCCACATCCAGGGAATCCCCACGGCCATGGAAAGGTCCCTCTTCGAAGTCACTGGGCCACAGTACTAGGGTGCCCTGCATCTTAAGACACAAATATTTTGCATTAAGCACTTGGAGTATATCTCATTAAGTACATTCCAATTTCTGCAGGACATAGCAGAAGCAGCTGTCATTTCCTTTACAGCAGCAAAGGTTTCTTGAAAATAAAAAAAAAATTCAAAAAATCAGAGCTACTGATTAGCTGTAACTATAACACTGTTTAAGAGACTAAAAAGTGGCTGCAAAAAAGACCTATTTGCTAAAGTACATTTAAATGCTTTATACCGAGGTGTTAGGTAAAATGTCTTATTTCAAACATCTGGATATCTGACCAGTGTCTGTTTGGAATTAAAGAAATGAAAGGAGTGGGGGTGTGGGGGGTTGGGGTGTGTGTGAATGACAATCATCAGCTGGGAAGCCCTGGAAAGCAGATTTCAGCCCATTATATATAATTCAAGGAAAACTGCAACACATGGATTGAAAAGTTTATGGTTGCTTTTCAGAAATCAGATTATAAACATTGCACTGGGTTTTATTTTCCTTGTTGGTTCTGTGCTGTTGCAGAATCCATTACATGATATTTTTGGAGGTGTTAATGGACACCAGCAACAAAACCCCACTCCTACCTATAGCAATTTTATCTCATCCATATGGAAGGTAGCCAGTTTATTTCAACATAATTTTCATAAAATGTGCCAAATGAAAGCCACAGAAAACACAAAGAAAACATATACTTCAGGGAGCAGAAAATCCAGCTAAAATAAGAAGCTCTATATTAATAAAGAATTCAAAGGTGTTTGGTCAGTTTTCAGCAATTTCAGAATTTAAAATCCATGCATGCAACCAAGCACCCCCTCCAACTCAACAGTGCTGCTTTTTTTTTCCTAAGAGCACAAAAAACTGTATTTCGTTCAGATTTTTACATATTTGTGTTTAAATTTAGAATGCTTTATTAATTTCATCATTACATTGATACTGTTAATGCATTTCAGATTTATGTTATTGATTTTGCAGCAAGAAGAAAAAAATCTACTAAGTACTATTTAAGTACTATTAAAAAGAAAAATGGCAGATTTAAAAGCTGTCAAGGATATTGAAATGACAAAAACACTTGAGCCCCTTTTAACCAGTTCAATTTACAGGAACTAAACATTCTCTGCAAGAAAACCACAACCAAATTCTTCAAGAAAACTTAAAGTAAGTTTCTTCCGAGTTGCTGATCACTTAAATTATTTACTTGTTTCAAATATTTAACAGAGTATTTGACAATATCCTTGCCAAAAGAAACTTAAAAAAGTAAAATGTAATTTAAAAATTTCTCCAATAGCTCACCGAAAATCTTTTTCCATTTCTTCCCCCAAGTCCGTAGACCATAAAATTACTGTATCACAAAGAAACCTTAAGGAGTGCTATCCATTCATTTCTTTTGGTCTTGTTACATCCAAGCTGTACACAAGGATAAGAATTATTGCATCCCTTGAATATGCATTTCCACTAAAACTTTGGCCTGACTTGTTACATCTGAAGAGCTAGAATATTTTAATTTATGATCATGCTAATTACCTCTAGGGCATTAGTCCCTAAGTTCTTCAGTTCTAGGATAATTCTAAACTGTGCTAAGTCTCCCATTTGAGCAATTCCTGTAGGGAGCATTATCTCTTAATTCTAGCCCATGCAGATGTGATGGGCACTTGTTTAATTAAGTAAAGTTGCAAACTCTTCCAATATATAATATTCACATCTCTAGTAGCTTAGTAGGTAGCTTTATACCAGCTGCAATCTATTCCTTACTTATAAAGTCATATTTAGAAGTATCCCTAATATACAGAATATGACAATCTAAAAATCAAATTATACAGCAGCATTATGGCAAAAGAGAACGCATATGTTTTATTATAAATATTTTCCATATTTATACAGGAAATCCCAAACACATTTAAAAAACCCCAGGTGAAGCTCCTGGCCAAACTGTGAGATACCAGAAGCAAAGAAGTACTTGCCAGTGCAGTTTATCAATAGCATCAGATTTAAAGGAATTGGAAACTTTGTATTTGAAAATACAGAAGTCTGCCTGAAATTAAGGGGTTTTTTTGAAAAGAAGCAAACCATTTTTTGCCTAGTAAGCAAAGAAATACTGAGAAATCTTTATGTTAATAAATGTATGACTAAAAGGATGCAAAGGAACCTTGACAAACAGATATGAACCAGGTGTCTGTGATTTGTTAGATTTCTTTTGTTGTTTTGTGTAGGGTTTAAAGAATTTAAAACAAATTACTTAGCTTGATCCCTATCTCTCACTCCAAAAATTTCAGGGAAACCTAAACAAGAGTTTTTCTTCTGTGATTTCCAAATAATTAGACTATTGTTCCAGTAAACAGAACAATCTGTCTGTCTCCATTCTCTTTGTCACTTCCTCTTGCTCTGTGTCAACTTCCCAGTGACACCTAGTGATGACTCCACTCACAGGGAGCATTTGGATTTTCTAGTTCATCAGACTTTTGAGTAATTATTACATTCTCTGAGACTAGTTGCCTCAATAAAATTGCTTCATGCTTCTATTTCACATACTTAGAAAAACCAGAAAATTTGAAACTTTTATAAAAATAGGACTTAAGAAAAATATTTAGTTTTATCACAACTTGCGTAAAACTGATCAGAATAAAATTTAGATTTAATCTAGATTAATTAGCCAATTAGGATTGTCAACAAAAAATGACTATGCATATCAGATGGAAATAAAGTATGATTTTCATTGCTTGAAATCTAAACAGAAGTGTCCCAGGATTGCCATGGCCTAGAGTATGAGCAGAGTTCTCAACACACATCATGTACTTCATATACTGTGCTAGCACTATCTAATGTGTCACCGAAATTGTGAACTTCCTGAATTTTAGAGTATTACTCAAGCTTTCTGTTACAATCTTATTGCTCACTAAAGCCTTAAAGCACTCTAAAGCCCTTGATCATTGTAATTCACCTGAAGCTCAGCCTTTCTTTTAAAATTAGCTGACTTATTAGACAGCAAGGCAACCTTCGATAAGAAAATGTATGAAGTTCAATACAGAAATGCAAAATAGATTTCAAATGAATTATTTCTGTCTCTTGTGAGTTAATATTGTATATGATTTATTTTAAAGCTGGCAGAGGCAGAATTTCATCTGCATTTTTAAACTAATTTTCTACTGAATAACAATATCTGGCGCTGGCAGCTGAGGGAACTGTCATTTTTAGCTCACTCCACCTGGTAAAGCCGATGACAATCTCTCTTTTGCAGGTAAGCTGCTTGTCAGTTCTACTGTTGAGACACTCTGAGATGCTTACACAGGGAAACTATTATTAATGAATCATTTGAAAAGAAAATGGTTTCTTGTTTGTCCCTCTCTGCTGAGCTCAGTGAGTTCTGTTCCTTTTACAGCACACAGAATATGGAACCAAAGAGCACAACGAGCCATTATGGGGAGAACCAGGAGCACCTTCAGCAGCTGGGGATGCATTATGGATTGACATGACATACTGCTGCAAACAGTGCCTTAAAACAACATATCTCTTGTATCAGGTGTGAGTTACTTGAAATCGACCTTGAGGACACACAGACACAGCTTCTGTTGATGGCAACATTGGAGGGATGACAGCGCAGGCCAAGTTTTGGTGAGCAAGGATTCACTGCTAACCACTGCAAACTAGCTACCAGTGAGGCAAATTAGAAGCCATTCATGGCTTTTTGTTTGCAAGCTACACCCAACCTTAACATAAGGTTAATAAATCTCATTCTTTCCTTACTGAAAGTACACTGTGTTTAGATTGTAATTGCTGTGCACAAGGTAAAATGAACTCAGTTGTTCTACATGTGTCACATGCCAAGAGAATAACTCTGCAGAAGAAAGGCAAAACCAGTCTGGCATATATTTTCTGCATCCCACTGAAGTGCCATTTTCCCAGGCACTGCCTGAGGCAACAATCACCAACAAAGCTCTGTGTGAATACTGAAAATGAGAAAATCACAAATGAAAAATTAACGGTCACAGCCACTTTATCAACATCACACAGACTGACTAAGCAAGTTGACTTAGCAAACCTGACTTACATTACCTTCTCATTTTGCTCTGACCCAGTGGTTTAGGATTCACATCAAGGAATATTGATCAAAATAAATAACTTGTTATTTTGCCACTAATATTTATTTGACCCATAAAGTCACTTTTTGGGTTTTTTAGAAGGCAGACATGGGAATTTCAAATGTTCTATAGGAAATAGCTTTTTCATATCCTCAAGTTTTTAAAATACCATAGCTGTAATGGATTTTGGTACACAAACCCTGGTTTCATCACCAAGACAATCATATAACTATTCCTTGCTGTCAAGTCCTAACCACCTGCACATATGGAAGTCATTATAAAGTCAGTTGAGTGGCTGACTACAGATCCGTGGGTTTATTTCAGGTTTCTAAGTAATTATTGACTTAACGTTTCCATCTTACAGTGATTTGTAGAGCCAGCTGCAGATGCATTTTGTGCTAAGCTATGAAAGTGACTATTGCTACCTTTTCACTAGTCCAGCTCATAGACGGGTTGCACAAATTGCACTGCTTTTGTGCATACACATTTGGTCACTATTTCAGAAATATCTGGAGGATTTGGTTATTTGGTTTAGTATTTGGAGGTTTTTTTAAACTAATTTACATATACAAAAAGAGGTAGGTCTAAAAATTTTAACTGGAAGTAATAAAAACATTGAGAAGCCCAAAACCACATGACACTGAGAGATTTTATACAAATTGCAAGGATTAGATATGAGAAACTGAACACAACTTTTAATCAATCCAATAGTATTTTCAATTTTAAAATAGAAATGGCATTGAAATTACTTTTCATTTTATTCTGTTCAGCAATTATTTCCTTGTAACTTCACTTTGTTAGTATGAGAAAATAGGAGTTAATGAAGTTTCTACAGATGTCTTCTGTCTTAATTCCTTAACTCCAACTCCCTGCCATGCTCCCAGTGACACTCCCACCACTCAAGAGGTGCCAAAATTATGACCCATATGCATATTGATTATCTAAGTGGTTGCTGCTTAACAGAATTTTTAATGGCTGAGACTTGTTTGTCTGGTCAGCAGTGGGAATTCTCATTTCCTCTACACAGCTGCTGAAGGTCACAAAACTCATAGGAAGCAACCCCACAGATATTTTTTTTCTGCCTAGTTAGATTTATTGACAGTAGTCAGTTGGTTTAAAAGTCATAATTAACACAGGTGGATTTAATTAGATGTTCTTCAGTCTGTTAAAAAGAAATCAAATAAAAAATACATTTTATTTTCCCAAACTTGCAAAGACCATACTGCACCACACACCTGTAAGCTGCAGAAACTTGTACTTCGAGTATTTAAATAAGATGCACTAATTTCACTATCAGATGAAACTTCATGACAAGGAAATTAAAGTTTCTTCCAAAGTAAGGAAAGGTTTCAAAATTCAGAATTGAAATATCCAGTACTCTTATAAATGAAAAATTCAGCAGCCTTTTCGTGTTTTGTATCCTACCCCTGTTGCAGAAAAGAGGAATCCTCTAAGCTTACCACAAAAAAAAGCAGAAACAAGCTTTTTCTTCAGACATCCCAAAATTATCACCTTTAAGATAAGATCCACTTGATATTTAGTTTTTCCTCAACTCTTTGAAAATGCTAGCAAAATTTTATTAACATATATTGAATGTAATATATATATTAATTAAGAGAAAGTTCTTACTATATTTTGTAATCAACCAACCCAGAGTTGTAGGCTCCCTTAGGTACAATGTTAGGAACAGATGGTCATCTATTCACCTCAAAAGAAAATCGGTGTTTTGATAATGAAATCTTGATCACCTGCCATCTGCCTGCTAACAATTAGGAGCAACAGGATCATTTGTCTGAGGAGAAGTGCATCTTGGACAACTTTGAGGGTTCTGATGATCTTGGTTCACAAAGTAAATTAGACACCAAATATTAGAAAGGTTATCAGTGAATTCAAGGTCTCCTTTTATTTTGTCAGCTTTTGACTTTTTACTGAGATCCTAGCTGGAAATCATATGCAAATTAAACTATTCCATTTTCTGCAACTACATGCATGTAACCCTCAAGCCACCATATTGTAAAGTTTTGGCTTCCCAAAACAAAGGCATAAGGTGAAACTTGAACTCAGCAACAATAACCAAAGTGATAAAACCTGTTGGTTTCCAAGCTACTAATTGGATACTCCAACTCCAGCAGCAGAGGGGAAGTCTGTAGCTGACTTTTAGCCAGCCATGCATTTGCCGTGGAAGGGCATGTCTCCCTGCCAGCTGTATCTGTGAGGCAATCCCTGCTTGCAGTTGCTACAGTAAGGTTTTTATTGAACACAAAAATAGCCAACTACAGCGTGTAACTTCACACAGAGAAAAGTTATTTCTCTCAGGGGAAAACAGAAGACAGTTCAAAAACAAAGGTCTTACACCCACTGTGCCTGTAAAGGGTAGGGCTTTTTCTCTGATTTTCCTTTGTACTTCAGTAGCTTTCAGACTGCTTGAGCTTAACAGACCAAGAAATTATTTCTGTGGATGTACAGGACATAATGTCTTCACTTCTGAGGCTGGATGGCACAACGTTATTCCCTGAGACTCTGTGAAGTCTCCTACTCTCCTGCCTTGATCATCTTCCTGCTATGTCCAGCTCTCTCCAAGTTAGCATCTTGCCCCTCTCCCTGCCCAAGGCTCAGTGAAGCCCAGACACGGCACAGCCAGACCATGGCAGATGAGCAGTTGTCCTCTTCGTCCTTCTCCTGGGACATGGCTTTAACACAGCACACACAGGGCTGAAGGCAAACAAATTGTCAGGTTCTACCATCTGGCATGCATCACTCCTTCCCTCAGGAGTCTGAGAGGGATTCCCTCCAGATATGACACAGTGCTGTGTCTGTGCCCTAAGGGGATGTTCCTGGACAGTCAGAAGCATCAGTACTTTTGCTTGTCATGTTTCTACTTACATGCCATATGTTTGACAAGAATAAATTTAACCTCATACATTTTGAATTCTCTTTCTTCACGGTACCTTCACATTTTTGAAGCGCATCTATAATAGAAGGCTTCCCTTAAAAACAAGACAGCAGTTTCTAAGAGGTTGCACAATTGCCACGTTTCATCTTTACTGGATACAGAAAGGGATGCTTTTTCTGAAATACGTGCCACAGGATGTAATATTTCTTTCTATTTCTCTAAATGCCCCACAGCAGATTTTGAGATATCTGTGGGTACAGTAGAAGACTTCTTGGGTAGGTTTGGTATTTGGGTGTAAAGTAGTGTGTCCATTTCACCTGACCTGACGTAGATCTTCCATACTGCAGTTCTAGAACTTGTTACAGTTTTAACAATTAGCAGATCTTATTTACGGTGTTATTTTTGTTTGCATCATGGAAGCTTCATCAGTATAAAGAACTGTATCTTTACTATTATTTTCCAGCAACACAGAAACTCAAATCTGTCCATTACCTTTTTTTTTTAATCACCTTGTGCTATATTCTGAAGAGAAACAAGGTTTCTGTCCTCAAGGTCTGGGACAATAGTTCATTTGGCTACTCACTTCTGAATCAACTTAATCTCCACATAATCTTCTCTGATAATACTGATATTCTCCAACAAAGCCATTCTCCCACGGGAATTAAAACTGGCCACTAATTCTACCTTCTGTGGGTATTTACATTTTTTGAGAGCATGCATACTGTTTTTCTTTCAGTGCCCTTCCTTGAACTCTTCCCACAAGCTTTGCTTTCCATAATCAAGTAGTACACTAGTGTTTTCCTGGAATTCCTCCTGTCTTAAGTTGAGAATACATTTTGCCACGTGCCTTTTTTAGTGCAGAAAATACACGCCTCTCCCAACTCTCCAAATGCCATTCCGTGTATTGATTGGGTGACTTGGTTTGAGCAGCTTTAGGCTTCAAACCTTCCCATTTAAGACTTTTCTTTTTTTTCCCCTCTTCAGGCTCTGTTTCTCTTGACTCATCCTATGTTTCCCAACAGATTTCACAATAGAGGACTTCCAGCTTTCATATTACTTGGTTACACAAAGATAACTGACCTGCAACAAATGCTTTCCCACATGCTCAGTCCTACCCAGTCAGCCTGCCTCCATTTACCACAGGGCTTGTGGTCCTGCTGCCCCATCACATATAAATAAGCTTCTCGACAGTCCCAATGCAGTAAGACAGGACAATTTGAACAAAAAGAGAGTGCAGAGTTGTTCAATAGCTTCTCCAAAGTACTGAAAAGCAACATCTGGAGAGCTCTGTGAAGAAGGCAGTGTGTGAAACATGCAAGATTTGCAATACACGAAAATAATGCAAAGACCTAATTTCAGAGACTCAAAGCCAAACTAAATGTGTTGGAAACTCAGATTAAGCTTAATTGAGTACCTGGAGAAAGAATAATAGTGCAGTCACTGATCTTGGCTGATATAATTTTTTTTGAAGCCTCAATAACTTTTCCAGGAACTAAGACCACAACTATTCAGCTCACGAAACACTAAAGATACCCTTTAATAACAATAGTGATAGGTGCTAACAAGATTGATAACTCATTACACTAAACCTTACTGAGTAGATTTCATACATCTAATTATGCAGATTCACAGCAGAGAAAAGCCTGCTAGGCAGGATAGTACCAGACTGGCTTGTGTTTTCCAACACCACAGTTATTAATGCCTATGGAATTGCAGGTTATATTATTACTAATACAAATGTCAACATTTAGAAAAAAAGGCATATAAAGCTATTTATGGCTCCTTAGCAGCCCCCAGCTGATGTTACCTGAAAGTTATTCACGGTTTTAATACCCAAAAACAAATAGTGATATATCAATACACAATCAAATAAGCAAAAACAGGTTGAAATATCATGTTTTACTACTTTTTAAAAACTTCTGTGATTTGAAAGAACTATCACAAATTATAGAATTAATTTCCAAGAAATAAGAGACAGTTAAATTCTCCTTTATATCAATCTTTATTCTGTGTATTAATTCCCATCCACACAAGTCATTTGCTCTTTCACATACTTTTGGAATGTCTTTTAATGAGTATATGAATCATCTTACCATCTTGAACAATTCAAAGCTAGTATATTAGGTGATGTTGGAGCGCGCTGGGCGAGGGAAGCGTGAGATCCGACTCAATGTGAGTGATAAGCAAGCTTCAATTTATTATTCCCAGACAGCTCTTTATATACAGCAGCAATAATGATTACATTCCTGGATCCTCCTGGACTGAGGCCAGGGACTTTCCACATTCTCCAAGGTCACTTTGCCCTTGCTATCTCTGCACCTGCAAACTCTGCTCGCACAGGGGCCACTTTCCCACAAGGTGACAAGGTAATTATTATAATTTTGCATTTTTTTCCCCAAGTCATGGTCACCAGCTTTATGTGATGGCAAAATCGTGACCTCTCACTTCTATTTCTCTCCCACCTTACAGCTGTGTAAAAAAATTAAGTGCAAGAAATTACAGACATTTATTACATTTCAAAGTACTCTTCCACATATCTTCAAATCCTTTAGGTAGTATGGCATTCCTTAATTCTGCTTTACAGAAGTACAAAATATTTTATGTAGAAGTGCCTTTAATAGAAAAGCATTACAATTGCTTAACGGGGGAGGTTTAAGGACGCAAGGTTTAAAAGGAGCATTAAAATCTATTAGGCTCCACAGAGTAGTTAAAAACCACAGATTCTTGGGTACAGAACCATTCTTTCAAGTCCAAAATGCAAGCAGCAACTCTCATGCTGACTACAATTATTAATTCCTTTTTTTTTTAGCTGTTAGCTTTCCCTCTGTCTCCAGCATGAATGTCCTGGTGTTCAGTCTCTGGGAGCTTCCCTCCCATCCACCCAGGACTACTCCAGGTTTTACCCTTCCCAGGCAAACACTTGTTAAACGTGATCCAGACAAGCAAGGATTATTACTTAGATGAGAGAAACATGTTAAGATTGTCATGCTGTGTTTGATCCAATGCTCGTTATTTCTACGGCTTTTGGACCAAGCACCCTCACTGCCTTTTCTTTCTCTGTACCCTGGGTGAAGGTTTGAACCTGCAACTCACTGTTACCAAAACATAACAAAGATGGCAAACAACATTAAGTTCTTCTGGATTAATTTTTCATTTTTCTCACCAATATTCAGCTGCAAGTCTATATATCCTACGTAGTGGAAGTAAATCCCCCCTAAATTGATGCAAAACACGCCCACCCCCCAAAAATCCAGAAAAACCAAAAAGGATAATTATAGCTATCATGATTATTTGCAATCTTTGATGTGAACAGTAATGAAAAGGTTCAGACTCTTAATGGTCAGAAAACAGATGAAAAGCTTTGAAGGAATACTGCTCATTTCATCACAGGCCATTATGTTGTATATTTTAAGAAATACCACAGAAATGAATAACAAAGGTAAATATTCAATACAGTCCATATAGTTTTACTCATTTAGTTCATTAATCCATAGATGGCTAAGTGCTGATTTAATTGCATCTTGATAAAGAAACAACATACTGAATGCAGCTTCAGAAAATGTAGAATTATCTTTCAATGTAAACTTTTGAAAAAGGACATATTTACTATATTTTAATCAAATTATTTGTTTTACTGTTTTGAAAACAAAGGAAAGCCAGAAAAGTCAGACCTATAACTCTTGCACCAGTATTCTACTTACAGTGATAAATAATTCCCAAAAATCAAAGCCAGACATAAGCTGATGCCCCAAAATACCCATCTGTATCTGTTCAGCAAGGCAGACCCTGAATATTATCTCCAGGCAACAGCATGTGGAAAGAATATATATATATACATATCTCTCAGGAGCCCCCCAACCATCCTTGCAGAGATTAATTAGTTTACCCACGACTGTTTATGATAAAATACTGCAAAATCAGGCTTATGGATTGCATTTCCCAAAATATATAGGATTAAAATTCTGCCCTCAATGAATATATTTCCTTATTTCTACAGGGGTCTACCTTGAGTCCTACTGGTTACTTGGCTCCTGAATGCCAGCGGGGGGTATAAACTTGTTTTATTAACTTTGGGTTGTTCATAGCAAGGGTAGTGTTCTCTTTAATATGGTTCCATGACCTCAGGATGCCCTGTGGAAACAGTGCCCGTGCACAGCTTGTGTGCCCCACATCCACAGTGGGCTGGGGGCACCCACGCCCCAACAGTTCTGCCAGTAAACAGGTGGCGGGTAAGATAAACACAGCCCAAGGCACGTGCAACTTCCTAAAGTTATTATTAAAGAAAACATCCATGCATATTCTCTATCACTTACACACACAGAAACCTAATGCCTTTCAGGGACACAGTTTTGTTTTGTTTACTTTATTTATGCACAGAGTGAAATTCCGAAGGTGGGAGGGCAAGAGAAAAATATAACAGAACATAGGAAAAGGGACATTTGAATTTATTCATCTGCATATAGAGTTGCATCCTCCTTCTATTAGCCCCTGGGCAGCCAGGACTTCCCTACCTTGCGAATCAAACCCATGAGGAAACATCAAGTGAACTGGCTGGAGCATATCAGCAGTGTTATGCATGAACCAATCACTTAAAATACTGCACTGCAGTGCGAAAAGACAAACTGGAGAAACAGCAAGAATCAGCACTCCCTCTCCTTTCTGCCAAGTAAGGCCAGTGTTATCATAAAAAGGGACATACACACAGCACATAAAAGGGCCAGAAGTGCTGCACCAAGCACAGGTCAGCCACTGAATCACCAGGACAAACATCACTGTACCTGTTCTGTTACTGTGAGGACTGCGGACACAGACAACACACCAGAGCTGTTAAATAACAGCACATGGAAAGCAGCTGGCACTACATGTGCACCACTTAACACAAAGTTACCCACAGCAAGTTTAAGAATGGTATATGATCTTCTAAAGTGCAGATATTCTTTGGCAGTAACGCTTGACAGACAGACCTGTCTGTTGAAACACTGAACAAGGTGGCAGGTTGATCACGTAAACCAGCTACCTGAAGACAGATGAACTGAGCAAAAATTAATACTGTTTTAATAAAACAACAAATTGTTTTCTTATATTCTTAAACAAAGACTGAACTGTCTGAGACATTTTACGTATGTTGAACAGACTGAAATAACTTTATATTATCTTATTAGAAAAGCAACCAAGTCCTTACCTATATTTTGTAATAAACACAACCACAATCTTCAACAGAAGATTGCTTTATGCTTCACTACAGCCACATTTCCAGTTCTAGTTCCGATGATCATTTTCATTCCTTCTATTCTATTCTATGGTGTCATTTAGTCTTGCCTTTTGCAGTTAGTATTTTTTACCTTATCACAACTTTTTCAAGATATCTCAGTCCTTATCAACCCAAACCACTCCTGCTCATTTCACTCATCTCTGGCAGTTGTTTCAGTTTGGCAGCACTAAAATTTAACAATGTCCAGAAATGTGCTGTGGTGTTGTTTACTGAGGCAGTCAAGCACGTTCAAGAATGCACCTGCTCATCGCTACCAAGAAAGTGAGTTGGACTTTATCACCTTAATTCTAGGGCGCATTTAACCACAAAAAACACAGTATATGTTATTGGCACGAGAATTACGGACAGCTGGCTGTGTCAGCAAGGGAGAGCACAGGGCCAGAAGAGAAAGGCTGATTCCAGTCATAAGTGAGCATCACTGAAGTGATGGGGAAGGAGAAAAAAACTGTATTGTGCAAACCACTGCTCCCACCTTCCTACATGCAGGAAAGTTGTGAAAAAGGCCCAAAGCATCCTGGTCTCTGAGACCTTCTCTCTCATATCCAGCTAATAAGAGTTACAGTTTTTAACTTCTCTATGTGTTCCCTTTTGCAGGAAGTCATATTTTTACACGCACCATACTAATAACCAACAAAAACAAAACAACAAAATCACAAAAAGAAAATGCCAACAAAACAGACAAAAGGCCTAGAATGACTAACAAACAAAAAGCACCATGACAGAAGGCACAATCTAAATATACTGACTTAAAATTTTGGATCACATGTTTAATCTTTGTCTCCTTCCTCTTACTATTTGAGAAATATCATAGTCACGTTTCATCACTAATTCCCATTATTAATTAATTTTGCTTATTAATTTGCTCATTAATTCTCTTTTGCTTTTCCTCAGGGCTTAATTTTTCCCTTCCTCTTGCTCCACAAAGACAGTTTGTTAGCCTGAATGAAGCAGCATGAAAAGAAAGTGCTGTGTGTGGTGGTATAAACTCCAGCGGGATATCAGTGAACTTGACATCAGCTCAGATGGACTTCAGAAGGTTGTCCACACATGCCATGTGGGCCAACACAAAGAATAGAATGCAGCAGCATGAAAACCAAAAGCAACATGTCTGAGAGCTGGAAAACAAAGGGAGAGAAAGGAAGCAACTACAGCTACACAAATGGTAGCAGTGATGTGGAGCAGCAGCTCCTCACTGTACCTGAATCTATACAGTCACCTCCTCGCCACGCTGGGGACTCATGGACCTTGAGGGAGACTAGGGAAATCCCATTCCACAGGATGGCTGCTAGGACAGGATCAGTATAAGTTGTTTGGTGTGCCAAAATAGACTTCAGAAAAGCCTGGAATACTAACATCAATCGATTTTCTTTCTATATGCTTCCCAGCTCTAAAATCCCAGCACATTAAAAGGCTTATTACTGAAGAAGAGTGAAATCCATTCATCGAAATGGCTGAGCACAGGAACACCAGCTGTGTTTGAATACTATGGCATTAAAATTAACTTTACAACTGATTTTGAATCTGCTTGTTATAACAGCATAAAAGTACACACTGTGGCCTATTTCAGTCCTAATCTTAAAAGTAAGCAGTACCTCTGTGATTTGACATTTAGTTATGAAAGATATAGAGATAAAAAATAAAAGCATGTGCTTTGTGCATATGCTTGAGCTCCCTACTGAGAGGAGAGCTCTACCCACATCTTCATGAGATATTTCCTCCCATAAACTTGAAGTCATTTACTTATTGAGTGCACAGTCTTTAATAGTGATTACACAATTTAGTATCTTTCCTGAAAGCTGAATTACCACGCTGTTTATGATGTATGCTTAGACTCCCTGGTGAAAGGTTTATGGATTGTTATTTATAACTCTTCTCCATCTTTCAGAAATGCTTAGAGCAGCTTTATGAAGGATAAAGTGCCATTCTGAAGAGGACAAAACTGAGCACAGGAAAATAGCAAAATTAATTAGATAGCAACGCTTAACCAAAGGAATTGCTGGCTTTTCATGGGATATATCTAAACCAAAAGTTATGGGGGAGAAGTAAGTTTCATTTAAGAAACATTTTACTACCAAAAATACTCTTCTTTAACAAATATCTCAAATATCTTTGGAAATTTTAGGCTTAAATAAAACAAGACATCTTATTTATCTTGCAAATTATTGCAAGAGGTTTTGCTTAATAGTCTGTTCATGCTTTTGTTCTTTGGATTGCCAGGCTCTTTGGCATCTTGTTAATTACTCTCTGATGATCTAGCAGATAGAATGGAATAAGGAAGAGGAGCACATGCATACGTGTGTATCTGATACATTGCACAAAGGGCAACAGAAGAAGGAAGACAGAAATCAATGTGGGGGAAAGGAGGAGGAGAGGGCAAGATAAAAAGATCAGTGGCAAAGAACAAGAAAAAAAGCAGAAGAAAAAAATAGCAGTCAAGAAAAAAAGAATGAAAGACAATAATTTAGTCAAAAATGACATGTTAAATGTGTACAGTATAAAAATTCCAGCTTAAATGTAATGGAAACAAAATACAACGAATCAAAGCAGCTAAGACACAAAACAAGCAACAGTATGAAAACAAAATTTTTGTTTTCAAAGTCCAAAATAAAACACAGATATTTCAAAAGGTGTGTTTTTGACACAGATGTGTCAAAAAGTGACATGATGTAAAAATGTATTTCATGAGGAATCAAGTTTCTTTTGTGTTTTAAAAGCATCTAGACCAGGGTAGGCTTCTGAAGTGGTTACTTGAACTTCTATCAGAAATGAATTTGAAGGCAGGCCCAAGTCCACAGTTTTATTACATGCCACACATTTAATTTTAAAGGCTTCTGAGCACTTGAAAAGAATTCACTTTTACTCGATAATCAATGCCCCCAGCTTCAGTGGAGCAATTGCACAGCTAGGCATTTTACAGGATGCCTTTGAAGAATTTGGGGTCTGTAGTGCCAAGTTCATACAAAAGGCTGAGAAAATAAGAAAGCATTACAGACTTAATAGTTGATGGCCTTAAAGATCCCATTTAGATATAATACACGCTGATTACTGACTACATGGCTTCTGAAATGCCAGTAGCACTGGGAAGCAATCATGAAGCAAAGAAGAAATAAAGATTTCATTTCTCTGGGAAACTACACCTCCATTCGAGTGCTTTGTTAATTACATAAGGATATTTCTGGGTTATTAAGAAAAGAGAGCTGAACACCTGATAGGTATGTTTGGGGATGTGGCGCTCCATCCCCACATTCTGTGGAGTGCAGCCTTCAGCAGAGATTCCTAAGTGCTACCTTATGCCTTTTGGTCCATTACTGGATCAAACCCAGGCCCTCTAATTTACCTTGCATTAGCTTGCTACTTCAGGCAGAGCTAATGGCATCGTAGGTGATCCATCATTCCCACTGTGCTCTGTGAGTGGGAGGGAACATCTGAACTACTAAATGCTTGTCTCCCGCTCCTCTTCATCACAGCACACACCAAATGGGAGCAATTCTGTTTATAGCTGGAAAATTACAGTCTCTGATATTGTTAGGAGATTATTTATGGCAGATTTCCTTCCACCTGTGATGCTAATTGTGAACATTTAGAGCCATCATTCAGTTCAGCTACACAGGATCACCAAGTAATGAGGTAACATGCAGACAGACAGTTGGGCACCCACACTGATACCTTTGTGTTTCTCATCCACATACTCTTTGCTTACAAGGACAGAACAAAAAAATAAACATTTTAGAATCAGCCTACTGATGTGAATATGGTTTTGATCCAAAAGTACATGGTACCCTTCATGCTGAGAATCAAAATACAAAGATGCTCTTTCTAAATACCACTAAATATTATATCTTCCTTGACTCATAATTATCATTTGCGCCCTAATGTCAAGTCATCTGCTTTTATAAAATTTAACTGCTTTATTTTTTCTTTTCTAATAATTTACCTTTGGACACAGGCAGGTAGTTACATGCAGTATATTTATTCTGTTTTCATCTTTAGTTTCAAATTTCACAGAAAAGTCTTAAATGTGAGCTTTTATTTTTAGATGCATCACATTTCCTAGACCACATGGTGAGTGTGACACTTTTTTTAAGGAGTACAAAAGGCAGCTGGGAAATTATCCTTCCAGTGTCTGAAATGGTTTACCTGTGGTTCTACCTGTGGCAGTGAACTGTTGCAAATACATTGAATCTTATAGATGACACAGGTAAACAGAACATTGATTAGGCTTTTAGTTCTTTCCTTAGTAATATTATTTTTTTAATATAAGAAGGTTTATTGCAGAATTAAGAAAGAAAAATAGTTCCTAAATGACTCCGGGCATCAGCATTGCACAGCCCCCCCACAGAAGAGAATGAAGAATTTTGGAATTACACAGCTCAGTCTTGAACACAGGTGTAACAAAGCACAAGAAAAATAAAGCAAGTAGAGAGAAAATACAATGAACACATTTTAAAAGGAAACCTTTCTGCCTGACTCCTTGGACACACCCTGTTCTCTCTCACAGTAAGATAGTCAATGATTTGGTTAAAAAGCTCAGCCACAGGCTGGTTCACACAGCACATGTGCCACAGGCCACACTGTCACCTGAAGAGAGCCCTTTTAGATGAAATAAAAGCAACATCCCTCATACAAGTCCTCTCATCCTCTCAGTTTGGTTTTTTTTTGGTCACAATGGCTCTCTCCACCATGTCTCAATTTCTGTGCATACACTTACAAATATGAGCACTAGTTGTGCCACACAGAGACAAGCTGTGCCTCCACAGTTCCTCAGATAATTAAGTCCTTAAGCCTACAAAAAACGGGGCAGAAATCTGCCTGAGCATTTCCAGTGTGTGCAGCAGGCTGGAAAGCAGCTGAGGACAATCCAAGACACACCACTTAATCTACTGTGCACTAGATCCCAGTACAAGCAGCACATGCAATATAAAGTGAACTACCAAAATATTGACTATCAATTCAGAATAGCAGAAAAAAGGGTTATTTCCATTTATTAGTCTACAAGACTGCACCTTTAATACCCCTGCATTACAAGAGAGGAGGACTGTTTTCCAATCAAAGGATAAACAGCTTCATTTATCTTGAACTGGTAATGTAAGACAAAGTGTAACAACACTGTATATTACTAAAATACACATAGAAGCTCTAAGAACCAGCATAACTAATACAATAGGTTGCAGCACTGAGGGCACAGTTGTATTATAACTATTCATTCAAAGAGTAATTTGTTATAGCAACATTGCACCTGCAGGAGAAACATATTAAGGAAACCTAAAATCTTTTAATGAATAATGAAGACAAACAACTTAAGCACTATATAGATGTATTGGATGCATTAACTTTGTTACTTAATGATAAACAAAGTTATGCAGAATATTCCTGTTTTAAATATTAATTCTTAATGACCATTATATGACCACTATATATGACCACAGGGCAATGATGTGGTTTTCTTTGTACTCATTCCAGTTTGATCACCTTCTTGGAAAACACAGGGACTTTTACATCCCATTCCAGCTATGACTTGCCACAGCTCCTACACAAGCTATCCTCACTCTGCTCACCTCAGCCATCTCCAGCTGATGAGAAACTTAGAGATGCCCCATGTTACCCCAACTGGGTTTATGATCTCACACTCCGTAGCTCTGAATTTCTCTTCTTCATTGCTCCTCCCACCCAGATCATTCAGTTTTTCCTCCACAGTATTTGAATCCTGTTCTATATGATTATTCCCTCCTGACTTTAAAAGGATATTTTGATTAGCATAAAGTAGTTTTATGGTTTAAGGTCAGTAATGAAAACCAGATAAAACTGGCTGTAAAAGAGCTCACTGAGGTAATCCAGCAATAACATTCTCACTATCTCTTATATTCCTCTCTGGCACTATTTCAGAACTCTACCATGCTCTTCATCCACTTCACTATTTTCTATCAAACAAGTCTTCCATACTACACCAACCCTTCTGCACTACACCTTCCTCCAGAACAATGACTCAACGTTCTCCTCAAGCCCATGGGCACCCAACTAAAAGACATATTTTTTGTTTAAATTGTAATTTTTCAATGGCTCTGTTGAATCAAAGATTTCACTGTCTTAAGCCTCTATCATACACAAAAATAATAATGACCACTATTTCCTCATGGAACAATTAAACAGAAATTCAATTTCATTAACATAAAGCTAATGAATTAGAATCTTACACCAAATTATATCACTAAATCTGCTTTTTTTCAGCAATATTTTCCTGCAATCATAGTTGTTTAAAGAGGCAAAATAACAAATTATTATCTTGTCCTGCTTGCAAATTTTTAGCATTAATATTCATTCTGCTAAGAGAACATTGTTCACAGTGGACTTGCTAGGCACACTCACTTCCAGCCCCAGATTTGAAGTTTTTCCTGAGGGTGCTCCAATCCCAGTAAGCATTAAAAAAGTTATTGCATCACAGTCTCAACCATAAACAAAGACAGAACAGTGGAAGCATGTCCTTTCCACTTACTCCAAAACCAACCAAAATCCTTGCTAAAAAGAGTGGGTACAAAAGAATTATACCAAAAATTAGCTTTATATTATCCTTTTCCACTTGACAACTTTCTCCTGATTAAATGAGCGCTGTAGAAACTTGTAAAGAGTTTCCACACATCCAGAACCCCAGCTGCAATAGGTGGTACAATTTGCACACCTAGAACAGCTGGCCAGATGTGCTACACATGTACATCAGCCGTGCCAGGTGTATGTACTCTGTCTGGAACACTAGGGAACCATTGTACCAGCACACAAGCCCAGTCCTGCCTAGCTCAGGCACTGCAGACCAAGTAAACAGCAAGTTACAGTTTGATAATTCACTGTGACTGTTCCATTTATCCCCCATTTTAAACACGTTTGGAGCCAGCATCAAAAAACACTCAAAAAATACCCATAGTATTTGAAAGTCTTTGCCTCCCTACCTAGTTGTGACCTAAATTATTTTCTATTTCTCCTCTCCATAGTCAAAGTATTTTAATTGATTTATCATTTAAATATAAGAACAGTAATTGATAATATTGTGACTTTGCTTCCAAGTGATCTTTTAAGCAAGGATCTAAGAGGAGAAACAGACCATATGGATGACCAAGGAAATGGCTGTAGTCAGGCAGGAATGGGCATGTTAGAAGCCAACATGAAAATGGAGAAGTCTGGCATGTCCTCCAAGGGGAGTGAACATCTCATTCAGCTGCTGCCATTGACAGACGTTGTGTACACACTGCCCGTGCTTGTGACACCAGCTGGGTTGTGTGTTCCACTCACTGATCTCACCACTTAACATGCCTGGAGGAAATCACATGGCTGAGGAAATGCCAGGGGATCTTGATTTCTGTTTTATTTCTTTTACATCTTGCAGGTGTGGAAACCGGAAAAATTCATTTGCAATTTCATAGTCCCTTTCCCAGGATTTTGTGCACGTATGGACAGGAAAATAAAGCCCAGCAAATCTCTGCTTCTCAGCAGTGGGGCAACTGCCTGGAAAAACTTTGCAGCAGTTCAGGGTGTATTCTGTCCTTTCTTCTCTTGCTCATCCCACACAATTCCTGTGGTCCTGTTACAGGGCATTAGAGGTATTTTTGTTTAAGAGGTGAACAAGTTTTTAGCTCTGGGGGGGGAAAAGCTATATTCCAAGTTTTCACAAAGGTGTTGCCAGCCACAGATTTCCTCTGTTTTAATCTCTCCAGCTAGAGCTAGGTCATGACACAGAAACATTTCTAGGAAACTGTTAGGACTTCCTGGACTGTAATAAATTGCTGTTCCATGCTGTTTGGGACCAGCTTTCTTCACACAATCAAATCAAATAAATTACACTAATATATGTAAAAAAGCAGCAACAGCCTCTCTGAGAAAGATATCTTGTGAGGCTTAAAACTTGCCGCAGCTGCTGAGCTGCTCTAGCATTAGCTGCTGCCATGCCTAACCTTGGCAGAGATAAAAGATTGTAAAAGAAAGTAAAGTAGAAAGAAACTAAAGTAGATGGTAAAACAGGTTGAGAAATATGAAGAGGTTATATTACTTTTTCCACTCACGAATTTATTCCAGTATTTTAATAGATTAGCACAGACCACCAGCAATAGTGTTGGCCCATAAGCAGGCAGAAGATGAGGTAGTCATGTAAATTACCTGCCACTGAAAGTGAAAATTATTTAAGCAAACACCACTGTCTCTGCTGGATGATAATGAGAGCTCAGCTCCAGGGAGTGGCAGTTTTTTCACAGAAGGTGCTTTAGTAAGTAATTATATCCCTTCACCCGGCCTTCCTTTATTCTTAGGAATAAAGATTTTTTATTTGGGGCAAGGATACTCAGTAATGTTGTTTCATTCAATGCTATGTAAAATGCATTTGCCATTGTCTGTTTTAAATAGGTGAATTCAAAAGGCCAACAAAAGCAAGTGAAGTGTTTTCAGTTCGTTGATCATTTTGAGACAAACTGGAAAACTGCCTGGATTCAACCTGATGGCAGATGTATTTATTCTCTATTTGCTTGTTCCAACACAGCAAAACAGGAGTTGATGTGCTGCTTGCATTTCTGCCTGGGGGTCTGAGGCTTTCTATTGCAGTTAATGGACCATCTACAAACAGAAAATTAATTTGGCAAGAGCTCACTGATGTTGTGGCAATCAGAGGAGCATAGTCCATTTTGAAAGTAATTAATCCAGCCAACAGAGAAATAAAATATCAGTTGTTTGGAGCACAAGAACTTTGACACACGGAAAGCAAGAGAAACAAAGCCTTTTGAAAAGAGTTTAGCTGCAGAGGGACACGTTATGGTTTGGAAATGGTGCACACAAAAGAGTAGTTAACATTTTCAGTTATGGGGCAAGGCTGAAATGTCAGTGAAATAATATGCACCTTGCTTTGTTTAAAGCTGTGCTGTCTAGAAAAGAGCCTTTTCTGTAGCTACCCACATACTCGTGGTTTCCTGACAAAAATGAGGGGCATGTTTCTTTGAAAAACCCAATTGATAAACTACTGGAATCATTTGCTTTTTCAGGTTCATACTTGGGCATTTCCTTACAGTTAGTGTATAGTCACCAAGAGGACAGGGAAGCTTCTGATAAGAGCAGCAGCACATTCCACTTCTGTGGGTATCCATGACTTCATGAAACAGATGCGTCCTTGATGCCAAGATTTTTGCACGTTTGAAACTCTGGTTTCACACAGTTGCAGAGAATTTCACTGGCAGGTTCTTACAGAAAGGGTGTACATGCTTCCAGCAAAAATGGGTTTCAAAATCAGGCACCAGTCATGCTAATTAAACATCCACATCTAGAAACTGAATTTGTTAAAGCAGTAATGGGGCTCTACTGGATAATGAGGTGAACAGCAGGAATACTGATGGTTTTCTTGTCTAACAGTGGCATGGTGGAACCGCAGCTGAAATTCTATTCTATAAAATTTTCTTAGATCTGTTTTTAAAAATACATCTCGAACATAGCTATAAAAAAAATTTTATCAAAAGGCTTGTAATCAGCATACACAAAACAATAGAAAACTGAATTGTCAGAGACAGGAAGGACATGCATGGACAGCCAGCTGCCTGAATTCCTCCTGCTTCTGTCAGGAACTTCAATTCTGCTCTGAGCAATAGAAGCATGGAAGACAAGTTTAATACTCAAAAAACCTTACAGTCATATCTACTCCCATTTTAGTTCTCACACACACTCTCAAGAATTCTGTGTATTGACTCCCTCTACACTGACCTTTTAATTTGGCTGACAAGTAGGTGAAAATAATGTTTATTGAACCTATGGACTCATACAGGAAATGAATGAGAGTAGTTCGACACCTTTCACATCCCATGCTTCAACTCAAGCAAAGTTCCACCTGAGGGTTAGAAAAAAATACGACAGTGAAGCTGTTGGTATGTTTTGGCCTATAACATCCTCACTACTGGGGATGATACATCAGTAAATAAGATCAAAATTTCATCTTATAGTGTTAAGCTTTGCTAGGAAGGACATTTATTTTTAAATAGAGCAAAAGCGGAAACTTTGAAACATAAATATACAATTAATAAAGAAGTTTTAGGGATTCTTTTTTTCTTTTAGTTTCAGACAGTACTGTAACTAAATATGGTCTCTGATCTCTCACCATCAATGGAAAATAAGGCCAGAACACAAAGTTTTACTCTTTAGGACACAGCTTTATTCTCCAGAGAGGCACCTACTAAAAATAACCTGTTGATCAGGCATGGATTCGCAACTCAGCTTTTCTTTGCTAGACTGTGAAATATACTTTGATAAAACTAGCAACTTAGAAGTTTTAAAATTAATTTATTTATAGAGACAAGAGCATCCTCCCTCAAGGTAGATGCAGTGAGACACCATGAATTCATCAAGGGACACTCTACTCTCTCTGTGCTCCTCACTCTATCCACTCCTGCTTTCTCATTGCCTTCTGAAGACATGCATATCTTCTCTTATCAAAAAGTGGCAGAAAATTACATTTAATAGTCTAATTTCTAATGAAGAACTCACATCCAGCCAGCCAAAAGGAAGAGATTACCAAGCAACTTTGGGAATAACAACCACTAAATCAACCAAACATTGATCCACCTTCTTGAAACAGAATTCATCACAATTGGACTTATGGCCACATAAGACTCAGAGTCAATCACTTAACAGGAGGCCGCAGTTAACCAAAAGATTAGTACCCCGAGGTCAGGAAAGAAAGAGTCTCAACTTCTATCTCATGAGTTGGTTAGCGAATTTAAACTGTCTGCTTGGGTGTGAATCAGCACAGGCACAGATGCACAGATTTGGCTTCCACTCAAGTAGAGGAAAACGCATTTGCAGACGGTACATTTGTAAAGTAAGTACACAGCACGTATCCTAATTGTATAAACCCAAAGTAATAGCACAGTGAACCTGAGACAATAGTGCACAGTTCACGCGACAGGTTTCTTCATCATCTGAGTGCCAAGGTGCCTGAAGAAAACGGTGCTAGCATTAAATAAGGATATATTGCTCTTACTGAGTTGCTAAGAGATGTGATGAAATGACTGTGTGTCCAGTTATGAAACTCACACTTATAAGCCACAATGCTTATAAATAAAAGAACATCTAAAATGTCATCTATTCTGTAGTCACTTACAGAAATATCAACATAGGCATTCTGCCCATAGATGCTCAGATACAACTCTCTCTAGACAGAAGGCAAAAGCTTGAGCAGGCACACGGATATATGCATAAATGTATTATTGAGAAATACTTTGGTACGTAGACCCTAAAACACTCCCAATAACTATGTCAGCTGTGGCTTAAAGGTTTGTCTTAGAGCAGAATCAAGTTTTGGCAATTTTGGCAATTTTGGCAAAAAAAGCTCTACAATGTGTTGAACAAAAGCTATGTAATCAAAAGAGGACTATGAAGGCTGGAGTGAGGAAGAGAAAGGGAAATCCAAATTTCCTATTTTGTCTAAGCAAAGCCATGCACCTATTTGCTTTTCTTCCTGCTGCAGACAACTGCTGTTCTTTCCTGGGGTTTTCTGGTATTCTACTCTAATAGACCGTCAAAAATTAAAGACAACAAAAAGCACAAACAATAGCAACAATGTCGGAACCCACGACATGTCTCTGTCTAATTTAGGGGACCTGACACCCCGAAATGGGGGTGCCCCAGAGGGCACTGCCATTGATCTTTGTCCTTGGAGAACTTTACCAACTCTAAGAGATGGATTGCAAGCCACAAGAGTCTAATATAAGCATTAATAGTCACTTTGCACCGGGTGAAATGTAGTATATAGAAGATCTGATAACATGTACATGGGGGTACGACATGTACAGGGGGGTTAAGATGGAGTCTAAAGGGTGTGGTCACCTTCTCCTTCTTCTTCTTCACTGTCCTCCATATTCTCAGTGACGGGGACATAAATTGATTGGTAGAATAGAGATAAGACAGGAAATTGCATGTCTAGAACAGGTTAGAATTAATTGGTATAAATTTGTAAATAATGACACGTTTTGTCCACTGATTGGATTTGTAACGGGGTATAAAAATCTCGGTACACCCAAAAGGTGGGCAGACCTACGCTACTTTCTCCTGCTAGATGGACCTGCTGTGCGGGACATCGCAGCTATAGATAACATTAGAATAAACAACCTTTACATGCCAGCTTTGTGACCTCTGACTGAGTTATGGGCAAAAGCGCTGAAACCTTCCTCGCTCGTGTGCCAAGGCCGACTGAGGCCGGGCACCGACACAACAACAAAAACCCAAATGAAGGAAACAAAAAAACCCCATGAAAACGAAACCGAAATCAGACCTAAACAAAACACCCACATCACAACCCCAAACTAAACAACATCCAGGCATTCCAGAACAATCCATGTGTCACAGACACGAGAAAGGGTGCAGCTGGGAGCTTGTCAAACTACACCACTGATCACAAAAAAAGAACATGAGAATTATGTAAGCAATTACTACATTTAGTGATAAGTGCTCTGCTTAGTGGAAGTCTTTGTACAAACAACAAAGACAGATGTAGACTGATGTCTTCAGCCACCCCAGAAATGTCTAGAAATAGCATCAACAAATCCTAGGCAAAATCAAACTATCAGAAATTTACCCCATTTCTGTTGTGACCATTCCCTAGGGAGACAATTTTGAATTTGAAAATTATCTGGACTGAATACAGGGAATATAGCATACAGTGGAGAGGAGAGGGCTTGCAAACATCTGAGGTTTGTTTCTTTAATTTTTGCCTAGCTTTAAATATTAAACTCCTTGGCAAACAAACATTCTAATAAAAACAGGCTCCTCATTTAATCTTCCTCCTGCATATTTTATTTGAAAACCACTCCTCTTTCTACTCATTTCTACAAAAACTTATTCACACAAATTCTATCATAAAACATCCTAGCCTAGAAAAATTATATATTTTGTTTGAAAAATTGAAATTTATATTTTTAAAACTAACAGCAGTTTAATTGTGAAAACCTTAAGCTTAGTCTTCTCTCTGCAACCATTTTATCAGGCAAGGAAAGAAGAAATCACCCAAGCATGCTGCCAAGCAAATTAATATTTTTAATTAAAATTTTATCTTCTAAAAAATTGAGTGCTTATTAATGAATTCAAACATGTTTATAGGATGGATTTTGATTGTGCATGTTCGCTCTTTCTTGGCTGATGAGCAAATGAATCTAATATAAAATTAAAGTCTTCATTATTGCTGCGCCTCTTTCCCTACTCAGCTTTCTGCTGTGCCACAGCTCCCTCCTGCACAGGAACACTTCTGGGGATATCTCGTATCAAGAGGGAAAATTTGTGTCTCATATTTAAGCCAAACATCTTGAGTCACGAAGCACCCAGTGACTGCTCTCCTGGTCTCCACAGCATCTTGCTAATGGACACCAATGCTCAAGGATCCCTGTCCCAGCCAGCCAGCTGGGAAAAGAAACAGAGCTTCTCCCTTTCTCCAGTTCAGGGCCAATACTTCACACTACCTCCTGCAGTAGAGCTTAAAACACTATTCTAACTTTTGAAGTAAGTATCTTTGTTTCAGTTAAATCTGACTTTTTTTTTTTTTTTTTATATGTTTCTGCTCTAATTTGTCATTACTTGTGGGGGAAAAAAAAAAAAGGGAATTCCTTCTGCTTATAACACAGAAACCTGGAAAGCTCCTGGCATGAGTAAGTATGGCCGCAACAGAGACACCCCTTGGCATTAGGGCTGCATGGGAAATATTTCAGCTTCATGTGCCTTCCTGAACATTATCAGCAACAACCTGACCGGGGGAAAAACTTGGATGGCAGTTGGAACTTCATTGCTTTGTACAGAGCTTTCAACACCTTCCCATCTAGGTACTAAACACAAGTGCAGACTCCAAAATACACAGATGCATAACAATTTTGGTGATTTGTTGGGGTTTTTGGGGGGGGGGGGGGGGAGGGGGGGGTTGCGGGTTTTTTTGTTTGTTTTGTTTTGGGTTTTTTTGGGGATTTTATTTATTTGGTTGGTTTGGTTTTTTGTTTTTCACATTTATGGATTTAAGGTCAAGCTTCCAAAAATGCCAAAAAAAAATAGAACAATTTCTAAGGGAAAAACACTCTTCCTTTAACCTACTATTGAATGAATAGGATATTTTCAAAACCCACCTTCACTATCACCACCATTCTATCACCTCCATGGCAAGGCAGAAATGTACCTTTGTTGTACAAACAACAAAGACAGGTGCAGACTGATGTCTTCAGCCACCCCAGAAATGTCTAGAAATAGCATCAACAAATCCTAGGCAAAATCAAACTATCAGAAATTTACCCCATTTCTGTTGTGACCATTCCCTAGGGAGACAATTTTGAATTTGAAAATTATCTGGACTGAATACAGGGAATATAGCATCGAATCACTCTACACTGCCAGAGGCCCTGGTCATCCTACTCAAGGTACCAATCTGTCACCTCAGAATGAAATAATGGATGGCAGTAGGTGCAGGAGGAGTTTGCAGACAGAAGCACTTTCTGAACCACAGCAGCTTTGGAGGTCTATTGAAATCTGCTGTAGTCATGAGACAAACTCTAGTTTCCCAACACTGGAACATGTAACATCAGAGTTATATATCTGTCAAGACATTTTTGTTTCTTCCTTCCTGAAAACCCAAGGTACAGCTTATATCTGGCCACTGAATGAAGTGGGGACAGCCCTGTTCCAAGAGTCCTGACATGTAATCTGCGTGAGCTGCAGCAACATCCTTGCAAATCTCAGAGACGCAGCTCTGGCACCCACTGAGCCCTGAGACTATCCCTGCTGCTTTGGAGCCCCACACACAAGAACTGGTAGGAGCCTGTACCAGAGAGAGCAGCTTCCTTAGTGTATAAAGCTCAAACTTGTTAGATTAACCTAAGAAACAGAACTAAAATCAACACAGAAAAGAAGCACCTTTCCGCTTCAATTACACAAATAGCATTAGATAACCACATCGTATGATACAAACTAATAAATTCAAAACTTTGGTCTGTTTTTCAGCCAAGAAACTCAATAATTGAAATGTAGAAGTTATTTCTTCAATTATATCCAAAGGAGCCATAACAACATACCAAAAGAAAAATCCCTATCCAAAAAGCTCTTGGATATAAATAGGAAGTATTTTAGCAAAATGATAGACACTGTATCACAAAACTGTTTTTCTTAGTATCTGTTTTTTGGACTTTGGTTGTTTGGGGTTTTTTTTCAACTCACCTCTTACTTTTTTGTTAGAGTTTGAGGAACTTGCTCCTTTCACAAGGATGCAAAGTCTTTGTATTCAATTCTGTGGTAGGCACCTACAAAGTATTCAATTTTTCTCTCTTTCAGCAGAAGCAAGACCATACCAACATTGCCAAAGAAACAGGGCTAAACTCAAGATAATATATAGGTTTAAAAAAAAAATTAATATGAAGTAATGAACACCCCAAAACTTGAATTTAATTGGCAAGTGCCCCTCAGAGCAACTAGGAAGCATGTATTTTCAGTTTCCATCTCTTACAACTTAAGCACATCCCCAAGAGCAAGCAGAGGCTGTTTTATATTCCAGGTACTTACCCAGATCATTAATAGTATTGTGAAGATCAATACTTGTGAAATCATATAAGGTTTAATTCCCTGCTCAACTCCTCTGAAGCAGTGTCATTGCAACAATTCAGATGCACAACAAAGAGGAGAGCACAATCTTATCTTTGGCTCCACAGCTTCAGGTAACTAAATTCTGTATAAAATAAATTCACTACAACTGTTTCCACAAGTTCACAAAACATCTGGTGATTGTCTTCTTTCTCATAACACCAGTTTTAAGCACCTGATCCAAATCCCACATAAGTCAATGGAGCTTGTCATATATGACACACTAAAATTAGCTTTTTGCATCCATCTTGTCCATCCACATACCACCACCAAGTACTAGAAGTTATTAAAATAAAGTTATTGTTGTTATTTAATGTTAGTTAAACCCCATTTATAAGGTTTTTTTGAGTTTTGAGAAGTTCTGAGAAGTTATTTACATTTCTGAGAGTTTATAAATGTTAAAAATTGTTGAACCTTGTGCACACTGAACTAAGTGATGTTTATAAGAAAGGAAAAGTTTTATTTAGTTTGTATAACTTATGTTTTATTCAATGATTTAACTTGATAAAATCTAAGGCTAAGCCAGCTCCACTGGGCTTCCCAACAGTCACTTGCTAAAAATAGCTCCTCACTGCCAGCCCTGTAACTTGGCTCCACGCCAACCAGAATTTTAATGAGGGACTTTCCCGCCTTTGAGCCACGAGTAACACCTTCCCCTAGACACAGTGACTGATTGGCTGGGAAGGATTACCTCATGGGGAAATACCACCAATCCCGCTGGGGCATGGAGGCGGGACAGGGGCAGTCAGGGGAGGAGCCACCACCCTTTATAAGGACCTCCGGTGGGAGGTTCTTCGCTTTTTCGCCCTTGCTCTCGAGCAGGTGAGTGGTGGAGAAGCCCGGTGCCGAGCTGCTGGCCTTTCACTCTCTAACCGAGAGCTTTTAGAAAATTTTTTTGAACCTTATTCCTGAGGTTCACCTCGGCATCGTACAGCTCCCTGCTCTGGGCAGCCGTGCGGTTGCCTGGGTGTCCTATTCCCGCGCCTGGACTTACTTTATTTTTACTTCTTTTATTTTTAAGATTTTTAATTTCGGCTTTTGTTGTAAATAAACTTTCCTACTTTTTTTGCACAACAACAAAAGCGAGTTGTCTCATTTTTATGACAGAGCTCTTTCTGTTTCCATCGACAGACTTGGAGTGAAAGTCCAAGTCAGATTCTCAGTTATCTTTGTGAGTACAGAGCTTACCCAGGAAAAAATAATCTATTTCCTCAAGAATTCAGGTCAGTGGGAAAACTGCAAGACTGCTGGTAGATTATTTTTCTTCTTCTAATTTACTCCAGCTTTCAGCAGCCCAACAGAAAACCCTTGACACAGGCAGTAGATGTGTGCACTGAAACCCCAGAAGAAATCAAAACAAGGCAGTGAGCCGTCTCTGAACTTAGTTCTGCTACACAGTGCTGAACAAGGCAAAGCCTTTCAGAACAATATAAACAAGGTAAGTTCAGAGAATAACATAGGTATAAAGAACAACAACAAACCCTATGTTTCCTGAGAACACCCTACGAAGTAAATGAGAAGTGTCTGGTGAAAGCTTTCTCTGCCATGATTTAGATTGACAGAACTTCCAGATATTTTTTTTCTTTTTAAGAACATACATTACTAATAGTTTCCTACTTAGTAATTTTAGACACACAAAATCCAAGAGCATTGTAACAAAACACATAGATAAGATACACACAAACTCATCCTGTAAACCATTTAAATACTGACTTAAACCTCTGTGCTAACAATGTGTCTATTTTGATACACATAGAAATCATATCTCAAACCCCACATTTTTGAAGTATTTTTCTTGTATAGAGTCTTCAGGCAATTACATATCAAACAACCTTCATGCTCAAACCAACCTTGAAATCAGGCACAGGGCTGGGAAACAGAACAGGCAAGAGTGACAAAAAAATAGTAAAACAAGTAATGAAGGTAAAAGGTAGCAGTACAATAGTACAAAAATAATCCAAAAAAAATCCTCATTGAGGTACATTTGTTCCATTACTGATCTATCTTTGTTCCATACAGCTTTACTTAGCTCTCACTGTTCGTTTTTGCCTTTGCTTTATTCTCTCTCAAAAATTACATCTTTTCCAAGAAACATACAGAAACGCTCTCCAAGATCAAATTTGATAGATGAAAAGGAGCCATGTGATACGATATTGTGAGAGAAGAAAGTAGGTTTGACAATTTGGGAAACAAAAGGTGTCATCCAAGGAAGCGATGCACTATCAAATTTAGGTGACTTAATAAAAGAATATACCATGTTTTAAGAAATAATTTTGAGAGGAAAGAAGCAGGTGGAGTCAGCAATGCCAATTTACTGTGAACATCCCATGCTTTTTAGTATGCTAGTGCTTTACCAACAGCAAAATCAATCACATAAGAGCAAATAATATTGTGGAACATAAACCAGATGTGATAATTTTATATTAAAACTAAAAATAAAGAATGCATTAGGAAGAAAAGTGGAATACCAGGGAAAAGAGAACATTTAATTAATATATGGTACACTTATATTATGATCAAGTCCGTAATATTTTCTGTGAATTTTTGAGATTACTTTATAGTTTTCTAATAAGAAGCCCACAAGCTTCAATACAACATCTGCAGAAACTTCCACAAGATTGTCTACAAACCTCAAATTAGCTAAAAAGATAGGTTTCAGTCACCTAAAATTTAGGTTTAAGCTAGTCTTAAGCCAGTTTCAATAAAAGGCTCTAACAACTGAATTTACACTGCCATATGGAAGGAACTTCATCTTAACATAAGTGTCCTCGGATGAAGCTCAAGCCTTCACATTTAAATGAAGTGACTAACCAGGATGGTAAACACTGGATTGGATGAAGGCAAACAGACATGCACCGAGAAGCAAAGAACACACCTCTGGTACAGGGGGAAATTCCAGCTAATCATTTGCTACCTGTTCCCAATTTATGTTGTCTCACCTTTTTGCACTGTTTTGCCAAAAAAGCTACTGAATTGATATGCCCTATGTAAGGCGAAACCAGTCAACCATTTAATAAGTGTGTTGGTTCTGCAACCAAAAACCCCTGGTTTTTCGTAGCAGGGTGGCCACAGAGGTGGCTTCTGTGAGAAGCTGCCAGAAGCTTCCACCATGTCCAGCAGAGCCAGTCCCTGGTGGCTCTGAAGATGGACATGGCACTGGCCAAGGCTGGGCCAATTTAAGATGATGGTAATGCCACTGTGATAACATATTTAAGAAGAAACCAAAACAAAGGTGAGGGCACAGTTTTTTCCTAGCCAGAGAAGAGGAGGAGGTGAGAACATGTGAGGGAAACAACATGGAGACACCAAGGTCAGTGGAGAAGGAGGGGGAGGAGGCGCTCCAGGCGCCAGAGCCGAGATTCCTCTGCAGGCCGTGGTGCAGACCATGGTGAAGCAGCTGTGCCCCTGCAGCCCGTGGGGATCCGTGGGGGATGCAGAGATCCACCCACAGCCTGTGGGGGAGGTGTCCATGCTAGAGCTGGTGGGTGCCTGGAGGAGGCTGTGTTATGAATGGAGAGGTGAGATCTTGGACAAATCCCTGCCTTTGACAGGTTTCTGGCAGTAGACAGCAGCTTTATTGAGGCAGCCAGCACCCCAAAACCCGCTCTTGCTTGCAAGTTCTTAATAATAACTGATTGGGCCTAATACAACATGAATTATTCATTTGCACAGACCAAGGAAAACAGACACAAGACTTAAAACAGACTACGCACTTCACAAGAATAAAACAAAAGAACTACTATTAGATAAAATAGTGCATGATAAAGGTACCTATATTACAGCTAGCGAACAAATAGTATAGATTAGGATTCAATATATCTTACCATCACATTGCTGATGGGGTACACATAGAATTCTTCCTTTCAATTCCTTGGGAAAAAAACCGCAGAGCTCATGTCCAAGCTCGCAGGAGAAGTCCCCCGCACATTTCCAGGGTGTGTGTAGGAAGCTTCTACCTCCATGGAAATCTGTGTAGCTTTTACAGTTGTAAAAGTAGTGCGTTTTCAGTCAGAAATCTCTGATTTACTTCCCCACATCTGTTCTCACGCTCAGTTGTTTATTGGGAGTTCTATTCCTGACGCCAGAAGAAGAAATAACTCACTGGCTCCTGACACTTACTAGTCAGAGAGATGGCCTGGGTTATGTCATCACTTCACGTGGGGGAGAGAATGTCCAGAGCTGTCACACCAGCTGCAGATAGGCTCTTCTGTGGCAGGGGAGATGTCCTGCTACAGGCTGTGATCCAATGGGAGACCCACTGGAGAGAGGGGGCCCTTGCTTTCAAGCTGAAACAGCCTGTCCTTGGAGGACTGCACCCCATGGAAGAGTGACCCACGCCACAGCAGTTTTGGGAGGACTGTTTGCCCGAGGGAGGGACTCACGTTGCAGCAGGTTTGGCAGGACTGCTGCTCATGAGATTGGAACCATGCTGGAGAAGTTAATGAAGAACTGTCTGCCATGGGAAGGGACCCCACGGTGTAGCAGTGGAAGGATTCCTCTGCCTGAGCAGCAGAAGAAAACCTGGAGTGACAAACTGACCAGATCGCCCCACCCCCTGTCTCCCCGAACTGTTAGTGGGAAGGAGGGAGGGGCTGCGGAGAAAAAAGTGTTTCTAAGGGCTCATTTTACTTCTCATTACCCTCCTCTGATTTTGTTAGTAAAACTTTGTACATCTAAGTTAAGCCTATTTTGAACTTGGAGTGTTATCTCCCAGTCCTTATCTCAACTCATGAACACTTCATATAATTTTTTTTCTCTCCTCTACCCAGCTGTAGCAGGGGAGGGCGAGTGAGTGGCTTTCAAGGGTGCCTGGCATTTGGCCAGTATCAAACCATGACACTTAGCCCCCAACTTTGTCAATGGTTTATGCCTAAAAGATTTTATAGGTGTAATTAAACTTTTATACAACTTCGTCCTTCAGAATGAAGGGTGTTAAATCAAACACATTCATATAAATACTGCAATTAATGATGATAATGGTAAGATAAAAACACCTTAAACAGAATTATTTATTAAATAGTATAGGAGCTAAAACAACTACAATTTAGAATCAATATTGAAAAAATTATATTAAAGCTTGCAAAAAACAATTATTAAGAAAAAATTAATGTTACTTTTGCATACCAATGCCGATGCTGACTGGTCTGCGAGCAGTGTGTGGGTCTGGGAGCCTTTGTGCTCCCTCAGCTGGCAGCCTGTGCAGGGCCAGCACCCTGTTAGCGGGGAGTGCTCCCCAACTGGAGAGGAGGACCCTCTGTGGGCCTTTGGGACCATAGCTGCCCTGTAAGTCGAGGCCAGTGCCCTGGAGTCCCAGGCACTTTGCAAACCAGGCACTGGCTCGAGCCCCCTGTAAGCAGGGGTGCAGCTGCTTTGGCCACTGCTTTGCAGGCTCAGCTTCATTTGCCCAGAGGATCTGGCTCCCAGCACCAGATGGGACTGCGCCAGACATCGCTATGGTGAGACAAGCTGAAGTTGGAGGGTTGTGTGCAGCTGGAGGGTCTGCTGGTAGGTGGGTGGTGGCATGGGGAGCTCCCTCTGGGGGTGTTGGGTCATGGTTCCCTTCAGGCACAGGAGCTGGTGATTCTCAGGCCTAAATGTGTCTTTCTTCCTTGGCAGAAGCCATGGGATGGTGAGGCAAGAGTGAGCAAGAAGGGCAGTGTATTTGAGCTCAAGAAGGGGCACAAGAAAGGCCCTCTGGGCAAAGGGCATACAGAGCATGGCTGGGGCACAGAGATGTAAGAGAGTGGTGGGCACCTTCAGGGTGTTGTGGCTGGCTTTGGAAAAAGTGACCTCGCTGTAAGCAGGGCAGGATCTTTGCTTCCCTGTCATTGGTCTTTTGCTGTGGTGCTCCTTTGGCTGCCCGGAGAGAGGGGCAACCCTGTAAGGAGGGTGAGAGCATCTGTCTCTGCACCTGAAAGGGGAAATGGAGCTCTCCTGGCTACCAGCTCACCCCATAAGCAGGGCAGGGACTTTTCCACAGCGGAGTCTGCTTTCTGCCAGCGTGGCCCCCGGCAATTGTGGTGCATCACAGCCTTTGTCCCTTGGCAAGCCCTGAAGCCCCCTAGGGTATTGAGGCCAATCTTGCCTCCGTATAGTGCACCATACCACAGCAAGGGCTTAGGATGAGACTTGCCATGGGACAAGGGACTGTGGCCTCAGGACTGGCAATACCAGTGTGGGGCAGCTGTGCCACTGGAGCCAGGACATGCTCTCTGTTACCAAGGGAGTCATGGCCTTCCCTGTGTCGCAGTGGCTGGTTGACCTGCTGGAGCCCTGTGGAGAACTGACCAGGAGGCCGCATCTGCTGGGGCCACCTGAGCCTGCGGGGAACACCTCTCCTCTGCAAGCACTTCCTTTCACCCCAGTGTAGGAATATTAAATTGCCGTTGTCATACACAGAGGTCCAGGAGCTTTCTTTTGGTGCCCAGTGTCCACAGGCCAATGGGGAAGAGGGGAAAAGGGGTGCTTGTGCTCGGCAAGTTGCCCAAGCGTGCGGTGTGGAAGGGAAAGTGTCCAAAAGCTCCTTGGCCTTTGGTGGTTTTGCTGAAGCCTTAACGCTGCCGACAGAGCGAGTGGGCAGAGGCTGGAGCTGCAGGGATCCCTGCGAGACTGGTGCCTGGAGATGGCCACAAGCCCTGTCCCAGGCAGGAACCACCATCTGTGTCCTCCTGCCCGTGCATTGCTGGCTGGATTGCTGAGGGCTCCGAGGTGCCTCTTGATCCTCTGGAGATCCTTCGGGGCTGTGCCGCTGCCGGGCAGGCCTGGGGGAGGCCTGGAGGAAAAGGGGCGGTGGGAGGCCATGAAGGGATGAGATGCCGCGAAAGCCTGACAGGCTAAGGCAGTGGGAAGGCATGAGGGGGATGCACACGGGCATGGGTGGCAGGAGGCTATGATGGGGCTGGGTTGGTGGGGAGCCCTGAGGAATTGGGTGTCAGAGGACATAAGCAGACCCCGCCTTCTTCCTGCCACCCGGCTGCTTTGGCGCTTTGCAGCAGAAGCCCTCGGGGCCGGGCCTCAGCAGGAGGTGGGGACCACCCTGAGGTGCCCAGGCTGGTTTGGCTGCGGACAAGGAGGGCAAGCAGGCGCTGCCGGGGCACGGCCACTGGGGGCTGCTGGTGAGGGGCAGTGGGCAGAGGCAGGGCTGGCGGCCAGCCTGGGTCCCCATGGCTGCCCAGGCCATGGTGCTGTGTGGCCGAGACACCCCTGACACAGAGCTCTGGGCCTGCACCAGCCAGGATGCCTAAAAGGGGCCTATTGTAGGCACAATTTTACATGGTTTGGCAAAAGGCTTCATGGAAACTAGCCACAATGGCTTTCTCTTGACTTCCCAGCCTCTCAACAAGGCTTGGCAGCTGCAGCCTGTGCCCCGGACCGACTTCAATGGCCCTGCCTGAGGGCAGACTTGCCTTCCACAGTCAGGCGTCCCACAGCAGCGGCACTGGTGCCATCGTCAGAGGGAGACTCTGATGGGTACACGAGCCCTGCGCTGCAGCTGCCGTCCCTCTCCTCCATGCAGGCACCTTACAGACACATGCATGAGCTTCCAAACTCTAAATGTAGAACTTCCTCAGAATGAACAAAGAAGCAGGTGATGTTGGAGAAAAGCACGGTCTCCTGCGGCTGAGGTTCAGGTGCGGAGGGACGCACTGCAGAGATGGACCAGTTCAAAAGTTCAGGCTTTGCTGATAGAGGATGTTACTCTGCTCTTGCTGGGGGCCATTCCCAACCAATGCATGGCCCTCCGTTGTTCCTGGATCACGTCTTTTGGAGCCATGGGAACAGGTGTGTTCTGTGTCCATCAAACAGCAAAAAGTGGCAGGACATGTCTGCTTCCAGTGCTTGTCTTGGCTGCTTCTTCATGGTGCTGGCACCATAATCAGAGACACAGAACAGGTTCTCCCATTGTAATAAACGAGGTAGAGTTTTTAAAAAGGGCAAAACCAACTCGTTTATTAAAAAGCAAACTGGGAACGGGAATCCGGGAGTAGCCCAGGCTCCACTCGACAAGCCAGAGTAACAATATAACAGAGTGGCACTCTGGATGCTCCTTCGGATACAAAGCTCCTCAGGAGAACCCTGGGCGGGTTCTCGGGACAGTCTTTATACCCCTCGCCAGTCTGGGATTGGTCCTGTTTGAATCCTCCTTCCGATGGCTCGTATCCAGGGGTCTTATTGGATCTCAATCCCGTCCTTCAAAGGGGCATCGAGTGATTGGTCCATTCCTTTCTATTACATCACCTTCATAGGACATTCTAGAAACCTCTTTATATTCTGCCCATTAACCACCCCACCTAGTGGCCACATTTCAACATTACAACCATACAATTTGGCAATAACCAGCCCATTAACCATCCCATAAATTCATTAACCCCCAAAACATTAAAAACATTAATTTCATTTATAACACCATCACAGACTTATCCCTATCCTCTGTACTTCCCCAAGTGTCTCTCTTGTTCATTGTGGAAGCTCCCTGTTTATGGCTGTCCATTCCCTTGCCTAGCAGGCACCCAGTTGTGTTTGGGCATGAGCTGCTGGCCACAGCCAGACAGGCAGCAACTTGAGCATTGAGCATCAGAGATTGGGCTGATATTTTTTTCCAGAAAGCAAGAAAAAGTCAGGAGAACACAATGAAACTTGACAGTATCTCTGTAGAATCTAATTGTCCTGTGAAAGTCTACAGTGGATGGTGGTTTTTGTGCTGCTGGTAATGACTTCCATGAAAAAAACCATTCCAGGAAGGAGCAACATCTGACAGATACCAAGTTCTGCCACCAATTGCTCCAGTTGCTCCTGCCAACAGCCACCTAATGGAGCAGAGACGTCAGTGCATGTTGGGATCGTTCAGCCTGGAGAAAAGGCTTTGTGAGGACCTTATTGAGGCCTTCCTTGTAGGAAGGGAGCCTACTAGAAAGATAGAGACTATTTACAAGGGTGTTGAGTTACAGGGCAAGGGGGAATGGCTTCAAACTGACACAGTAGGTTTAGACTGGATATTAGGAAAAATTCTTCCCTGTTAGGGCAGTGAGGCACTAGCACAGGTTGCTCAGAGAAGCTGTGGCTACCCTGTCCCTCGAAGTGTTCAAGGCCAGCTTGGATATGGCTCTGAGCAACTCTGCACTGGAAACAGGCTTACGCATCATGCTTGAGTTTCTTCACTAATCATCCTTCACCTTAAGTAACAATTCTTATCACTTCAATGTAAGATGGCCATGGAAAGACCACATATGACTTGGCTATCTGATAAGGATTTAAATACTCAAATCCATGCATTAAGGTCTCTCACAAATCCATTATGCAGTGTCCCAGATAAGCTCACAATGGGGGACATAATATCATGTAAGATACAACTTTATGCAGAACAGAGGGTGTGAGACCCATCACTGACTCATTGAAGAAGAATAAACTGAGACCATAAAGAATGTTAATACCAACTCCTGAATTAGAATAGATATAGCACCAAGAAAACCTCAGTGTTTACAGAGCAGGAAATTATGAATGGAAATTAAAATGTCTTCCACCTATGTATTTTGTAATTCTTGGAAACTCCCAATGTTTTTCCCTTACCCTGTCATTTGTCTTCCCTGAGAATAAAGTTGTATGGGATAGACAACACGAGGTCACTAAATTCCCTCAGGAGAGCTTATAAATTAATGGATGGACCATTCCTAATTGCTTAAGGGCAAACGACAATGTTAAGTTGCTGTATATGTTTGTTTGTGTTTGTGGATTCAGTTAAAGAACACACTCCCATATCCTGGGTATTTTGCAGAAATAACTGCATTTGTGAGGATACGTTGAAATTTTTGTGGAATTTTTTGTTTGTACAAAATGAGAGACAGTTTGAAAATTTAACCTTTCTGTTCCAGTTGTGAAATACTGAAAGAAATAGGGCAGGACAAGATGCAAAATCACCAAAGCAGAAAAGTAGGAACCTGGAATCTACAGTAAAAAGAACTTATTTTATTCCAGTCTTCTCATTCACTATCTCAACATCATCCAATAGCTTCTTGATGCTGTTTATTAATCTTCAAAGATAATTATTTTGTAGAGTTCTGAAAGTAGAGCTTGAAAATTAGTGTGCTTGTAGTTCTTGGTTTAGAATTTTTTTTAAATTAAAACTCCCAAAACAAATTTTATTGTAATAGTTACCATTTTTCCTATTATCTTCCTGCCAGCCTCATTGATTTCAAGTTGATTGTGTTCAAGTCCTAGGCCTTAGTAAAGTAAATTCAATCATCTAAAGAGCAGCTGCTTGTCATGGTTTAGTCTGTTCTGCAAAAACTGTTGTCCTTAAACTGTGATCGACTGTGTCTGATAAAGCTGAGCATGCAGCAGACTTGGGTTTGTGCTTTTCAGAGGTCCCATCCTTTGAGATCACAACCTGTGCCTAAACAGTATTAATTTTTGTTTGCAAAATTGGGACATGGGTGCATCTGCTTTTTACACGTATTTCTACCCATCTGATATAATTTGTTTAGAAGGCTAAGCAGCCAGATTGGCACCTGCAGGCCATTTAATAAAGTGAAAAAAAAATCTGGTTATTATATGTTGTAATTTTGGTAAGTATGGACAGAAATAGTTGTGTATCCTATTGTTGGCCCTTTGATCAGAACGAGATGGTTCAACCTATCTGGCCTATAGCAGGATAGACAGCCTCAGCAACACTTAACAGCTTGGGTAAGCATGAATTTTTTTGCTGGAACTGTGTGGTCCTGCTAGGTGGGCAGGAAAACAAGTTTTGTGCAATTACAACAGCAATTATTTGATCTCCCAAATCATGGAGCCAAAGCCCAGCTTAGATGAAGAGCTGGTTCATCACTGTGTGCTTCGCTGTGGGGGTAGCAGGTACCCCACATGTCACCGAGGGGACATGCTGGACACTGCAGGGATGGCAGGGGCCCTGTGCGTCACTGAGGGGATGCGATGGCCACTGAGGGAGAGGTGGGGGCCCTCAAGTGATGCTGAAGGGATGTGAGGGTCATTGAAAGGATATGGAGGAGACAGGAGGGTCCCTGAGTGGGTGACGGGTGTCTCGTGTCACTGAAGGGAAGGCAGATTTCCTGTGTATTGCTGAGGGACCATGAGTATCACTGAGGGGGGAAGTGGGTACCCCTTGTGTTGCTGAGGGGACATGAGGGACTTTTGAGGTGGAGTCAGGTGCCCCGCGTGTCACTGAGGGTCCATGAAGGTCTCTGAGGGGCATGCGGGTGCCCCTGCATGCTACTGAGGGGACGTGAGGGTCACTGAGAGGGAGGCAGTTGTCCGTTGTGTTGCTGAGGGTACATCGGGGTCACTGAGGGGACCTGACGGTCACTTGAGGGGGAGACAGCCGTGCTGTGTATCACTGAGGGGATGTGAGAGCTGCTGAGGGTAGGGGGGCACGCCCTGAGGGACACGGGAGGGGCGGGCGGGTCCCCGCTGCGCCGCCCCTGCCGCCTCCTCCGCGCCGCAGGGGGGCGCTTCCCGCCCCGCCGGTCCCCTCAGCCGCGGGGCGGGAACTCGAAGCCGCTGTGTCCGCCCCTGTCGGCGAGGCGCCGGGCGGGCTTCCAAAGGCGGTGTGGGAGAGGCCCTGGCGCAGCCCTGCGTTTATGCACAGGGAGGAGGATGGGGCAGCGCCATCATAGGACTTCACGTTGTTTCAGTTCGTGAAGGGAAAAGCTGAAGTAGCTCAGAGGGGACAGAAAGAACTTCATAGGGGAGGAATGCTGGAATTAGGTGGCGTCACCTGTAGGGCACAGAATGAACATTTCGGGAGTGAAGCTGAGGTAATCACTGGGCTGTGGGAATAAGATCTGAGGTTATCTGTGGAGGACATGTAGTGGACCTTTTGGCGGGAAAATCTGAGGTGAGCTCTAGGAGACAATTTGGGGAGAAAAGTCTGAGGTAATTTGTAGAGGACGGGTGGAGAAAATTTTGTGATAAAACCTGAGGAAATTTTTAGGAGATAGAAGGAACATTTTTGAGGTTAAACCTCAGGTAATCTGCAGGGGACTTAATGAAGATTTTGGAGGTAAAATCTGAGGTAATCTATACAGAACAAATAGGGGAGACTTGTGAGGGAAAATCTGAGGGAAATCAGTAAGCGGTAAAAGGGATATTTTGGAGGTAAAATCCGAGGTAATCTGAATTAGGGAGTTTGTTTTACGTAAGTAAGCACAAGCAATTAGTATACGTATAGAAGTACTTAGCACAAATAGACATAAGTGCTTAGCGCAGGTGAGCATAAGAAAGCCTGGGCAGGCCTAACTTGACACGAGCATGACTTGACAAAAAGCTTTAGACTTAGTATACCAGAATAACTAAGGGCAAGTAGGGAATCGCCCCTGTGCAGGGAAGCAATAAGGAAGACTAGCTGCTTTAGAGCATGTAGACTGTGCATGGCCAGCGCATGGACATTAGGTTAAAGTATAGGAATCTGACGCAATGTATTTCTAACCACCTGCTTATCGAATACTAACCTTAGAAGCGTAAAGATGTATGGTATTCTCGATAAAATTGCTATATAAACCCACTGAAATTTTTAAGTAGTGGAGAAACATTTTGGTGGGGTGTGAACCCCTGCTCTCCTGCTGGCTAAAATAAAAGCGCTTTTGGCAAACAATCTGTTTGTCTGTCGATTTCTTTGCATCAATCAGTAGGTGGCATTTTGGGGATTAATTCAGAGGTACGCTATAAGGGCAGATAGGGACTTTATGAAGGGGAAATTTGAGGTAATCGCTAGGGAATAGAACATTTTGGAAGGAAAATCTGAAGTAATCTGTAGGGACCAGAATGAGCATTTCAGGAGTAAAATGTGAGATAATATGTAGGGAATATTTTGGAGGAAAAATCTGAGGAAATCTGTAGGGGAGTGCAGGATCTGAGTTAATCTGTAGGGGTTATATTAGAGGAAAACCTTGAGGTAGTCTCGTAAAGTAGTCTTAAGAATAAACATTTTGGGGGTAAAATCTTATATATAGGATACAGCTAGGGGAAATTTTGGAGGGAAAATCTGAGGTAATGTATTGAGTGGGGGCAGAGGGGAAATTTTTGACAGGAAACCTGAGGTAATTTAGAGGAAACAAAACTACATTTTTTGACAGGTGAATATGCAGTAATTTAGGAAAAATTAGCATTTCTGAAGGAAGGGCTGTTGTAAAAGAGAAGACAGAGGCAGCATTTTTGACAGAAAACCTGGGATAACTTAGAAGGAACAGAATTTTTAGCTGAAAACCTGGGTTAATTGAGCAGTGTATTGTGGGCAGAGTAGGAGCTTCAAACAAAATTTATTAGAAAAGCCCTCCCATTGACTACAAGGTGCAGAAAGGACCCCCTTGATTTCTAAACTCCCCAGAGAGGAATCTGAGTGCAGCTGAATCCAGTCTTGGTGTGTTGGTTTTGCACAGCCTGGTTTTTGGCACCGAGGGGGCCACAGAGGTGGCTTCACAGAAGCCAGAAGCTTCTACCATGTCCAGCAGAGCCAGTCCCTGGTGGCTCTGAAGATGGACATGGCACTGGCCAAGGCTGGGCCAATTTGAGATGATGGTAACGCCACTGTGATAACATATTTAAGAAGAAACCAAAACAAAGGTGAGGGCACAGTTTTTTCCTAGCCAGAGAAGAGGAGGAGGTGAGAACATGTGAGGGAAACAACATGGAGACACCAAGGTCAGTGGAGAAGGAGGGGGAGGAGGCGCTCCAGGCGCCAGAGCCGAGATTCCTCTGCAGGCCGTGGTGCAGACCATGGTGAAGCAGCTGTGCCCCTGCAGCCCGAGGGAAGCCATGGGGGATGCAGAGATCCACCCACAGCCCGTGGGGGAGGTGCCCATGCTGGAGCCAGTGGATGCCTGGAGGATGCTGGGATCCAGCGGGACACCCGACGGAGAGAGGGAGGCCCTTGCTTCCAGGCTGGAGCAGCCTGTCCTTGGAGGACTGCACCCCATGGAAGAGTGACCCACGCCACAGCAGTTTTGGGAGGACTGTTTGCCCGAGGGAGGGGCTCACATTGCAGCAGGTTTGGCAGGACTGCTGCTCGTGAGATTGGAACCACGCTGGAGAAGTTCACAGAGTCTCCCATGGGAAGGGACCCCACGGTCTCACAGGGGAAGGACTCCTCCCCTGGAGCAGAAGAAAATCTTGGTGACCAAACTGACCAAACCCCCCACCACCTGTCTCCCTGCACTGTTAGTGGGAAGGAGAGAGGAACTGGGGAAAAAAAAGGTGTTTTAAGGGCTTATTTTACTTCTCATTATCCTCTGATTTTGTTAGTAATAAATTCACTTTGAACCTGTCAGTTGAGCCTGTTTTGCACTTGGAGTGTTATCTCCTAGTCCTTAACTTATGAACCCTTCATTAATTTTTTTTCTCCTCTGTCCACCTGTGGCAGGGGAGGATGAGTGAGCGGCTTCTGTGGGTGCCTGGCGTTTGGCCAGTATCAAACCATGACAATGAGTAACAGTTAAAATTACAAGATCAGTAGCTGTAAGAAATGGTCTTGTCACCTTTGCAGGTTAACTGATTTATAGACAAAACACCAGCAGGAAACAGGAGTTTGAGATAAGCCCAAAACCCCCAATGACAAAACAGAGTAACAGCGTACACAATGCTGGGTGTTCCTTTGGTCAGGTGAGAGACCGCAGGAAGACCTGGTGCAATGCACCAGAAACATTTTTATAGACTGTCATTGAACAGGATTAGTCCATTTCTTGATTCTTGCTGTCATCAGCTCGTCTAGGGTCCTCCTGATTGGCTCGTTTTGATGGAACATTCCTGTCCAATCATTTGCTCATAAGCCCATCTCATTAGTGTAATTGTCCTCCAATCCGCATTCAGGATGATGTCATTACACCTGCTGAAAGTTTCTTGAAAATTCCTCCATGGTCCATCTCATACCAGCCCCACCTAGTGGTTACACAAAAGCATTACACCCGTGCACCACATCACACAGCTTAATTAACCATGACTTACAATTAAGTAATTAACAGGCCCAGCCCCTAGCAACTCATCAACCTTGTAACATTGTTAACTATATAACCGGCCTACGGAAGCCAACACATTTATAACAGTAGCTATGTGTATCCATCCTATCCTGCATGGAAATGAATAAACCCACCTGAAAGGAAACCTCAGCTCCAGTCACTTGCTTCCCTTTGGGACCCAGTGCAGCAGTCAACAGTGACTTAACATTGATTTATCCTTCAAAACAATTATCAACAACAGTTTGGGAAAAGCTTAACAGGTAGGAAATATAAATTGTGTATGGGAGTTTTGATCCTTCAAAGCTGTGTGCTGTTACCTGTCTTCCACCACTTAAAGAGATCCAAATGAGATGATACATGATGCATTTGTCTCGCATCTTACTTTTCTACTATTAACATAGTGATAATGTTACCATTACTGATTGACCCTCTAAGGAAGGAAAAAAGCCACAGACATAGCCAATTGTTTGGCCCATGTATCTAAGGAACATTACTGTGATTTGTATGTTTCCTTTTATTGGAAAAACACCTGCTGAATACACACTACAAAGACATAATGCATATTTACTTACTCCTCAAACAAATTAATAGTAAGCACTTTACCAGGCCTTTTAGGTCTTGGCTGGCTCTCCTTCAAGATAAATTGCTGTATATTAGCACAGACTTGCTGAGTTTTCCAAACAAGAGGGAAAATTTCTCATATGTCAACAAAGCTCCGTCTTAAGTACTCACACTGGCTTCTGACTCAAATGGCAAGTGCAGATAATTTCTCACAGATCTTCACTTGTTCTCAGTGCTTGTCACTCCCCAGGGTTTTTCAGGAACTCAAAGCAGAGATGCCCAAAGTAGAGAGAATTAAAGGAGTCACATTGGGAGCATGTGCTGAACACCGGAAATCAGTCTGAAGGAAAAACATCAGCAGTCAGAAGAAATACTGACTGCTATGAGACCTGTGGCAAATGAAACAAGGAAAGGAAGATCTGACCAAGGCATAACAAACCATGCAAGGCACAGAAAAAAAAGGTGCAGGGAAAATTGGTATTTCAGAGGATTTGACGTGAAGAGATATAGAAACACTGTTTAGCAGTGGAAGATAAAGGTTTGCATAGTCTTGGTATGTTTCATTTGTAACATTTGATTACTTTTAAAAATAAAATATTTTCTCAATTAAAAACTTTAATCCCTAACCTCTCCCAAAATGTGGCTTAGGATATGGTTGATGAGAGTTGCCAGCAAGCTGACTACATAATTTGACTATTTCACTTGAGTTCAGCAAATAGCTGCATTTAAAAATGCCAAACATTTGCCATGTGACAATATAAGAAAAGTAGCTGTAATATAAACCTTTTATGTTAATGGATGCTCTCCAAGTTTCCATAAAATGTTATGCACATGAGAACTACTGAAAACAAAACAATAAATGTGGTAGGAACAGGTCTTTGTTAATTGACTGAGGAAATGTCTGTAGTTGAATGATTTTAATTATATGTATAATTAATTATGTGTATTAATACAATTATGTGTAATAATACAATCACTGCATAGGAATGAAAAGGAGACACACCCCATCTATTTACATTTCATGATACAACTCTAATCCATTACTTTTGCATGCCCCAAATTCAACTCATTTTTCACACTTCAACAGTGATTCTTAGGAAACATTTTAAAAATAAGTTTGAGCAGTACAGATTTACCACATGTGATATTTTCCTATGAAAAAATCCAGTTCCTTTTCTACATGGTACCAACAAGAAGCAAATCCAAATCTATAAATTTCATGATATAGCTCATTGCAAGGGTCTATAGCTTTGCTAAGAAAGCTTTGTTAGAATCACACCATTCAATTAATGCAGACTAATGGAAAAAGGAAGAGGAGGAGAACTTGAGAAGCTGTGGAGTAGTAATGACAGAGAAGCAGCCATGTAAAGATACTGCTTTCTCCCATTACCCACCCTGAAGTCATATTCCCTTCTCTGGGATTGCTCAGAACACATTGACGGATGTCTGGGTCCCATTTGCTACTTTTTGTTCTGGATCAGAGAAAAGCAAAGCTGTCTGTGAGGGCCATAAATAACATCGGGGGAAATGGAGTGAGCGCGGTGGGCGTGTCCACAGTAGTACTGCCACCATCCTACTTCCCTATCAAATTGGGATCTGCTGTACTCTAGTATATAAAACATATTACTATTCATTTAGAAATACACAAAAGTCTGGCTTCAATAAGCAGAACATCTGATATTTCATTTTACATTTTCTAGTCTGTTCTAATATTATGTAATATCAAGAAAATCATTGCATTAGAAAATGTGCGTTCACAGTTTTGCTCCGAATTGATTCTCTTCAGTAATTTCTAATCTGATGCTTCAAGGATGAAATGAGCCATATTAAATGTCCATACGTGTCTAGTATAGACACGATGTTTCCAGATGCTCAGATAAATAAACTTAACTCCATGCACTCACAACTGGCAGAAGTGCTGCATCTTCCTCTGAAGCACAGAATTTTTTGTCTGAGGAAAAAAATGAACTTTTCCAAGAACTAAAACTTGCTGACAGAAGTTAGACTACTTTTTGCTGATGAAGGCTGGGTGGTTATTTTGCTGTTGTCCCACGCTGACCCCACATTTTCTTCTGTTCTCAAACATATCAATGCCCAAGTATGATATCTACAAAAACAACTGCAACTATTAATTCCCTATAATAATTATACAGTACAGCAGAAAACATTAATCATTTGAAAATGTATCAGTTATGTTATTTTATATATCTATTTATTTGGTAAATGGATGACGAAAGAGTCCACACTCATTCCATTTGCTTCTTGTGCTAATTTTGAAGGTATTTTCCCAGCAGGATCAGAAAGCACCCAGTGCAGAGGAATCATTCTGGACTTGGCACTGTGAAAATCCATTAGTAACAACACATTAGTTAAGTGAGAAGGCTTTGAAAAGGTTTCCAAAATACTATAATGCTTCACAAACTCTCAAGTGCTCTTTCAATCACCTTCTTAATACACGTACAGGCCTAACGCAAAGACTAAAAACACACATATATGGAAATCCCTAAAATAAATGCACCAAATTGAAAAAAACCACAAAAAAGCCAGCAGAGATTGGTTCCACGTATGAGAGACACAGCTCACATTTTATTTACTTTTACACTTGCTCTAATCATGAAGCTCAGTGTCTTCAGGGTGATATATGCGGCTTCTACTAAAGCACAAGTTTCTACCTTTATCTGCGTCCCAACACATCACTAAAGTTCCACATTATCCATCTTGCTGTAAACATACAAGCATATCTAGCCTGAAAAAAAGCGTCATGGTACAAGTATAAGATCCTTTTTGAAATAACATACTAAACAGCTTTAAAGAAAGGTCAGCACAAACATACCACATTGTTTTCCATTGACTAGCAGAATAGAATCCCAGGCATCCTACCATCCTCAGTGACCAAGTAAAGCTATAGAATACATGACAGTGCTTAGATCTGGGGATGCCTGTTCCCTTGTCACTAATTAACATGGGGATTTCTTTGTTTTCCCAGAATTTTGTTTTTACTTTGCAAAACCTTGGGGGTTTTGGGGTTTTTTTCTCAATTTTTTCAAAATTTTTAATTATTTCTTTCTATACAACAGTGTATGTGAGCACCTGTTTCAAACGTGGTTTCTGAAATGTCTGCATTTCTCCCAAGCAACAGTGAGTGGCAGCTTAGATGCAATCTGTTTCCAAGCTGGGTGTAATAGTTGACTCCTCAAATGGAAATCAGCAAATACAGCTAAAATACACAAGCCAATTACTTTTAGGCAACTTATCAAGTAAACGTAGAAGTAAAATCAAATCAGATAACCTACTGCATCTTAATTACTAGCAATATTCTCTCTTGCTTATGAGAATCTAAATATTCATTAATTCTGAGCAATTAACAATAATGAAATGAAAGCCTGTGATGCTGAAGTTTGGAATTAGGTATGTCAGAATTTAGTAAAAGATGCATGAATTAACTCCTTCACATTTTCTATCAAGAGCCCTTCAGGAGCACCGTGTGACAAATTATTTACTATAAATGCATGTGGATCAAGGTGTGGAAGTCTGAAGGAGCTGCTAAAACAATTGTTTATTGTAGACACAGTGGGTGACAGCACAGTACTCCAGGAAGCTGTATGTTCAATTCAGAGCACAAATATTCAACTCTCCATCCCCAGTGTGCTCAGGGTTGCTAATACAGTACCATGACACAACAGCTGTGTAGATCTATTCCAAAATACAGCAGAAAAAAGAAAATTACCCAGGAATAATTTGTTTATATATTCTCTTTAAGCCAAACAAGCTTCTAGATCTTACTTGCATAAATTCCCCATTACTTGAGTCTGTTTGAACTGTAAAGTATTATCACTCCTTCATAATGATCAGTAAATGCAAATACAGCCTTGAAAGAATCTTCTGCACTTTTTGAATGAGGTGTAACCCAATCTTTCATAAACATACGCTATCCAGTCATGAGTGACATAACAGATTCTGATACATCAGGGTCATAGATTTCTACATCTTGTATTGCATAAAGCCACAAAATAAGGAAAAGAAAACCAGCACCAAAACATGGTGTACAGTCTAGTCTTTCCTCAGCCTGCCTTATACAAAGAAATTTGACATGCTTTTGAGCACCTTTCTTTTCCAATAAATTAATGCAACTTCATAAAAGATCTTCAATTTGCTATTGTTATATGACCTAAATTAATGCAACTTAGATATGTGATTATCCAGTTTTACCCCTAGAAATATCTCACCTGCAAGAGAACAGTTTTTTCTGATGTTGATATTAAGCATACAACAATGTTAAGAACTTTAAACTTCTAAACTTCTGCTGAAAATGTATTGTAACTATTTATATAACTTAGTGCTACCAATAAGAGCACTAATGAGAAGTCCCCAAGGAGACGTCAAGGAATAATTTCAAACACTGAACACAGAGAAGAACCAATTTCTTTTCCTAATCATCACAGGTACCTCTACATCTACACAAAGACTTACTATGTTATATTCAACTTGAAGGTTAATTAGAAAGTAGGTTACTAAGGGCAAAAGGTTCTGGAGGTATAATTTTTCTCTTAGCTTTCAGTGATTTGATATGATCTATGGTAGAGCTTAATCAAGAAATGTTGCAAATGGAGAAAAATATTCTTTACAAGTTCTATGGATAGGCCACCCCTCTGATTCAGGCCATTTTTATAGATATAGCAAGATGTCACATTTATCAACTTTATCACTTAGTAAGAGTTCTAAATCATTGAATCAGATGCCTCTTTGTGATCTTCATTTTCTAAAAGTCCTAATGAAAATTTAGGTAATATCCTTCTGGTTCCAAGTGACTACAGTTCCTCCACAACCATAGGCTTTTGCTACTGAGCCTGACACTTGGGGGCTTCTTCCAGGCAACACACAAAAGCTTGAGTAGCAAGAGTTTGTCTTACCTCTTCTACTTCCACGTTTCCAAGAGAAAATAACTAAGTTTGACGCTTTGCTTCTCTGGACATTTTACTGCCTTTGTGCTCAATCATTTTGGGGCTCAGGTCTTTTTATAATTTGAAAACATGAAACATGTGCATGTCTGAGCTGACTCTTTGCCACACTGTGTAAATATCGCAGAGGGAAGTACAATCCTACATTTTCCTTTCAAATTAGACTTTTGTAATCAGTTTAAAGTTTAAAAAATACACAACAGCTACTCCAGGACAGACAGTTGAAACATTGCAACTTATGCTTTATCAAGGTACTTTGGAAATTATTTTGTTGAATTAATTATTGATTACTTTGAAGCATAAAGCCTAAGTTAGTCCTTAAATGATTTACTACACTATTTTTCTGGAAATTTGCTTGGAAAAAAAAAATCTTATCAGAATTCTAGCTAAGATAAGTTAGAAAATTTTGGTTATTTCAATTGTAGAAAATGGAATTAAGTACTAGCTAAAATGCCAGTAACATGATGAGGCAACTCATGCCTCAGTGCAAGTTAAAATTCACTCATAAAAGCAAAAACTTTAAGGTAACCCCCTCACTCCTACCTCTCATTACACTGGCATACACAAGCCACTAAACCAACTTTAAAACATACAAGAAGTCGTCCCTGAAGTCACCAGCTTTTGTGTAAATTTTCCATTCTTTGGTGTGGGTTGGATTGGTCTGCTGGGTTGCACAGAGCCCCAGAGGGCTGGCTGCCAAAAGGGTTAAATAGGTAATGGATGTTACTCATCCAGAAACCTTCTAAGTCACAGAAAAAAATGAAAACCAAAGCAAACTAAGTTTTCTCTGCAGGCATGTTTTCTTCTCTTCTGTTCCTGCCTGTCCATATATCTGAACCAAAACGGTTTTACCTCAGGGCAATACATTATCGATGCAAGAGCATCGTGTGGGTTGAAAGCTATGAAACTACTCCAGAGGAGCCTGATTGGAGCCACGAATTTTGAAGTCCACAACACTGGAGGTTTACTTCAGCTTGAAAGCTCAGCTTAGACAGGTCTGTTTCAGTCCTGGGGGCAACTACTCTTTCAATCTGGGAAATTCGGAAGTTGAGGTAGTTTCTGAAACTGGCAGAATAGTTGTATGTTCTCCCTCCGCCCTTCCCCTCCTTTGGGGTTTTTTTTTCAGGTGATAATCCACATTTCTCAATTTCTATGCAGTGGAAAATACAAACTTCCCATGGAAAAGTTAGCTTAAAACTGCATCACTAAAAATTCCATACGAATTGGATATCACTGCTGTACAGAAACACTTCATCTGGCCTAAAACCCTGTCTCTGAACTCCACTGATGCTCCACCAAGGGCAATTTCCAACCGGCTGCACCAAACACCAAGTAGGAATCAGTGGTCACTGTTCAGCACAACAGGACTGCACAGGAACACGGGTTTCCTAGAATGGAAAAAACCTAACTGCGAAATAAATAAATAGAAAGAAATGTATTTGTATCATGTTTCTTTTTGCTTTACCAATTCCTGCTCACCGTCAGCTTTTTACTATGTATCAGTTAGTCTCGTACAGCAAAAGCTTGAGCAGTTTAGGATTTTCATCTTTGAGTTCCTTTTTCTTTTGTTTTGTCCCTGGAACAATGAAGGCACAAAAGCCAATCTTCAGGTCCCTTAACAAGGACCAAGGACTCATTCCACTGATGGAGTAACTGCAGTTATTACTATTTTCATCTGTATTGATTTCTTTCCAAAACCCTTTTAAAACTGTATCACCTCGTAGTGCACAGACCAAGCAACATTTTTCAGAGATACAGGTATGAAATTGCGAAATGTGTCCAAGAGTGTATGAAAGGAGCAGTACAAGTTAAAAATGCTCTCATGATTCTTTTACAATTATGAAATTATGCTTAAATGGAATTTTACATTACCTGTTTCCAGCGAATCCTCAGTTGGATTTAAACTCTTTTTTTTGCTTTTGGGGATATTTTTTTGGTTGATTGAGGGTGTTTTGTGGGTGTTTTGACAGGGTTTGTTTGTTTGTTTTTCTGGGGGTTTTTTTGTGTGTTTTTTGGGGGTTTTTTTGTTGGGGTTTTTTTTGTTTGTTTTTGTTGGTTTTGGGGTTCTTCTTAGTTTTGTTTCTATTGGTTTTGTTTCTTTTGGGGGTTTCTTTTGGTTTTTTTTTGTTTTTTTAAATTTTGTTCTGAGGTTTTGGTTTTGTTTCTTTTATTTTTGTTGTTTTGTTTTTTGTTTTTTTTTTTTTTTGTTTGTTTGTTTTTTGAAGCTGAACCAGCAGCATTATCATAAAAGTTGATACATGGTGAAAGCAGAGGATATTTTAATGTATGCATTTACTTAATGATTATAATATAGTACTTTCTGACCCTTAAACTTGTTCTCTTATATTAAAAAAAGGTGGCATTCTTTGTTTTTATTAACATCATATCATGTTAGTGCAAACATATGTTTTGTGAGTATATTTTTGTCAGCATCCTGGCAATCACCTAGGAGGCTTCAGTTTTTGGTTTCTTTGTTTTANGGTTCGGTTTTTTGTTTGGTTTTGTTTATTTTGTTTGGGGGGGGTTTGGGTAGGTTTATTTGGGGGGTGGTTGGGGTCTTTTTGGGGTTTTTTTTTACAGTTCCTTGATAAGCTATTAAAAAAAATAGGAAGTCATTAATATTGTTGTAAAATTCTGGTCCTATTTTCATAGGTTTAAAGNCTTCTTAGTTTTGTTTCTATTGGTTTTGTTTCTTTTGGGGGTTTCTTTTGGTTTTTTTTGGTTTTTTTAAATTTTGTTCTGAGGTTTTGGTTTTGTTTCTTTTATTTTTGTTGTTTTGTTTTTTGTTTTGGTTTTTTTTTTTGTTTGTTTGTTTGTTTTGGGGGTTCTGGGGACTTTTTTGTTTCTTTTGATTTTTGGGGTTTTTTGTTGTTTTTGTTTTCATGGGTTTTTTTTGATGTGGTTTTTTTTTGCTTCGGGGGTTCTGGAGAGTTTTTTGTTTTGTTTTTGTTTCTTTTGGGGTTTGGGGGATTTTTTGTTGTTTTTGTTTTCAGTGGTTTTTGTTTGGGTTTTTTTGTTTGGATTTTTTTTTGGTTCGGTTTTTTGTTTGGTTTTGTTTATTTTGTTTGGGGGGGGTTTGGGTAGGTTTATTTGGGGGGTGGTTGGGGTCTTTTTGGGGTTTTTTTTTACAGTTCCTTGATAAGCTATTAAAAAAAATAGGAAGTCATTAATATTGTTGTAAAATTCTGGTCCTATTTTCATAGGTTTAAAGAGTTAAGACCAAGGTGATTCTAGTCAAATTACCAGTGATTAAAATCCAAAGCTCAGGTTTCTCATACTTGTGTTTGTAGAAGCGAAATTATACATATTTATATATATAATAATCAACACATAAATCATACAACTGTCCAAAAAGACCGATACCACTTTGAATATTGGCTTTCCTTTTACTCAGTAAAGCAATAGTTAATGGGTATAATTACTCAGCCTTTCTTAAAGAAGACCTGTTTTGATATTATTTCGCAAACAACTTAGGAATACAAGATTTTGCTTTTAACCCCCCAGTACAAATATAATGTTTTCCTCTTGTCTAAGTTTCACAGCCAAAATGACGCCCAGAATCAGGGCATGATACTGCAATAGAGTCGCAAGTCGTGTCACACAGGGTTGCTCTGTGCACTGGTACCAAACGGACATTTGTGCTTTCATTACAGAACATGCAGAACACTTTCTGCCAACAGTCCCCACACCTTTAGGTCACCACCAGTTTTCTAGAATTGTTCGCTAACTGTAGAGTTGCAGACATTCATAAAGTACTTCTAAATAATGTAACAGGCATTACCACAATCCAAGGCCAAAATTAATTTCTTCTTCTGTAAAATTGCCTAACACTTGTCTAGAAATCAGATGTTGCTAGTGTTTTTTGCTACAGTCATCAAAGCCAAAACAATTTATATAAAACAAAAAGAAATAGCAAAAAAACTCCAGACACGTGCTCAGGGCACAAAAAAAGAAAATCTGCCTATTCAGTAAATTAAAACCCATAATGTACCAAAAGATCCTGTATTTACATATTCACCACATCTTTCTCATCTTTATCCTATCTCCTCCTAAAGCCTAGGGATAGGAGCTGGTGGAAGGAGCAATACCCACAAGGTTTTGTTTGTAATGCATTTCTCATGCATTTTTGCTTATGTATATTTATTGCTTGCTTATATATACAAAAGTTTCCAATTCATTTCTATGATCACTGTAAAATCCAGTCCGTACGCTACACTCCAATGAAGTATCAAGTTTGCAAAATAGCAAAAATAAATAGAAATGCATGAAATGGATGTGTCTGTACCTATCTGAATCCAGTCCTCCCTACCGATCTGCAAACACACAGTACAGGAGCAATCTTTATTCCTTGTTCATTGCTGGCTGTCTAAAAATTGCCATGGTAATCCTGAAGCCCTACAAAAACATCAGCCTGGATGTTTATGTTGCAGAAAGCTGTCCATTATGTGCTACGCATATTACTTAAAATCTCTGAATACTTAATACCTGTCCCAAAATCAGACTTGCTAAAGTAATTGGAAAATATGCTGCAGCCAAACAACATGTTTCAGAACTACAGTGTATATCGTCTCATTTTCCTCACATCGAAAAAATAGATGAGAAGTAACAATCTAATCTTGACGACGAGACTGATTGGTTCGAAAATATTAGCAATAAAAATCCAGCGTAAGAGTACCAGCTTCCCTTGGCTGAATTCTTTCTCTAGTGACACGAGCACCACCTATAGACCTATAAAGTCATCCTTTCGTCGTGTTTGACCTTAAAACACATTTTAGCTTCTAGTCTTGAGTAAGTGTAAGATGTTTCCACTGTCACCAGCTATTACTTAAGAGTAATGCAGTAATTTTTAAGAATTTGTATTGGCTAAAGGTGTGGCCCTATTTCCTTAAAAACAGTCACACTTTCAGAGTATGAGCTGTAGCAAAAAACTGTGTTGATAAAGAGTGTGACAGCTGGCTTAAAAGGGACTTTGCACATCACTGCCTTTTAGTGGTCCTTGAAAGCCAAACACACAGAGAGCGATTAACATATAGTAAGCCAAAGTTACCTGGATGAGTGGGGGTGGAAGCAGTAAAAAGGCTGGCTGCTGTTAAGCGGGCTTTAACATCGCTGCAGTCTGTTTTGTCAGCTACACGTGCCCTCAAGATGCAGTACGGAGCAGAGGAAATCCATTACTCACAAGGCCTCTCATCCCACCAGTTTCACTGGAGTCACTGAGGCTGCACTGCTCACACAAAAGGTTCAGTCCCGAGGGACTTGTCAAGATCTACACCAGCCTTGGCCTAATGATATATACGCTGGTAGTTGGTAACACTTTAACACGACTGGATGTTAAAAATGTTCTGCTAATATGAGAGAATCAAATCAGTACAAGTCAGCTCACTTTCCTTAAAATGGCAGTCTTTTCACTTTATAAAAGCAAGAAGAGAATTTTCTATTTCTACAATAGATATCAAGATACCATGAGGCTTTAAAAGTTAATTTAGATTAAAGAAGAATGGCAAAAAAATCAAGCAAACTGCTTTTCCAATATTCTAATGAGTGGACACACAATGAATGACATTGACTTATTCCTAATCACTGCAGTAACTTCCCACTGAAGAAAAAGGTAAAACCAAACCAGAAAAGAGCACTCTTCAGAAAAATTATTCTCTGTGTTTTTTTAAAAAACCTTATTTTGAAAGACTTAAATCACAAGTAGCATTAGGCCTAGGCAAGCTCCAGTTTCATTCTGTGCCTGTTTGCAGGTGTGTCACATCTGTTCCAATACACTCTACGTTTACATCCACGCCATCTAACGTAGCATGAAGTTTCCCCATCTCAGCTGCATGTCATGATAGGATATAAGAAGAAAAACTCTTGGATCATCTGTCTTTTTCCTGTCAAAATAGTGTGATATTAACATCAAAAAAACCCTGATTCTTTGCTTAGCTTGTAAAAAGAAACACATAAAAGTCTCTAGTGTTTTTCTTGATTTGAAAGAGCAAATTTTAAAAAAAAACACTGGATTTGCTCAATTTTGTCTCATCAGTCATATAAGTCATCTCATTAAGAACAATCGGACTCCTTATGTGCAAATTTTAGGCAGAGATTTGTAAAGCTACAGCAATTAGTGCTCCAGTTACCCAGTTCTTATCTGAAGTGATGAACAAAATATGAGGGTTTAGCAGTCAGACTTACAGCAATGTAAACCAGCTTCCCTGGTTTATTTCACTAGGATTAAAAGGTTCTCTGTGTACTCTGAATAAAGTCCTTTAAATCATCAGTGCTCATTCACTGCTGTTCAAGACTGCACAAACCAGGATCTAGACGTGGATACAAAGCCTTCCTTAGAAGCCTGAGCTCAAGAATCAATTAGAAAATAGCTGGCCAAGGAAACCTAGGAAAACTAGATGCATCCTAAAGGACATAATAGTAATATTTAGTAGTATAGAGAGTTCAGCCTGCTGTTGGGAAATCATAAGGAACACTTAGAAAATAATAAAAAGAATTTTCATTTTCACACAACCCTGCAAACAATACTCAGTGCTTCAGCCAGAAATCAATCAAGATCAGGACTTTCACCCATAAGCACCTCAAGATGCTTTAGCAAATGCACAGGTGTTGAATCTTGGTCACTGCTGAAGAGTTCGAAGACAGTGACTCCAGTAAGTGGAAAGTGCAGAAAAGCAGACTAAACAGAGAACTGTCATATGCACAAGTCCCTACTCATGGTCATATGAGTATGTTTTTTGGAAGACAGAAGACTTCAGACATTATAACCAGAACAGAGGAACACCAAAAAAAGATCTCTTGGCTTAGATCACAGTATCAACACACCAGGAAAATGTCCAGGTATTCCTAAGTTTAAAGAAATTTTAAAAAGAAATAAAAGAGTAACTTTTCAGATACTTTGCAAAGCTCCTCCACCTTCTGAGAAAGGGAGTTATCATTGGCACATTTAAATGGAGCAATGACCTCTCAGGTATGCAAAGGCTCTTCATAGCATAGCAGCTAAGGGCTTATACAACAGAAACCAGCAAAGTCTGAAAGTTGAAAAACAGGAAGCTGAATTGCAGCTGATGAAGATAAAGTGACTGGTTTGGAAAGTCACCCTTGCAGCAGCGATCCTGCCAGGGATGAGCAGGAAAGCATGAATTTGCCAAAGGTAGAACTCTGGAATTACGAAATGATGGGATTCTGACTGGGACTATCAACTGTATGAATTGATGGGTCAGGGTATGTCATATGGATGGTTATGCAGCAAGAATGTCAAAGAGCTACAGATGGCCTGAAGGTGAAATGCCAGGCAAGTTCTGTCAAGGAGCCATGATTCCTACGTGGAATAGTTGTAGGATTCTTCACAGCTTGAATCAAGCTGTTGCTTCACTCATGTGCCCTGTGAAAATTCAGGCAATTCAAGCCATTCTCTTATGATACTGTATTAGACTTTCAACTGATTTAATATAATTTATTATTTAACAGCAATTTAACTTTGGAGTCTCTTTTATTAACTTAAGGACATAACGACACTACTAAATTTAAGTACTGAAGAATTCACAATGAGAGGCCACTGGAGAATGCATTGAGATTACAGTTGTAAGAAAACACCAGTCTTCTGATTTGTTTATATTAATTAGCAATAAACTGATAATAAATCTATACAATCAACACTAAATTTGTGAAAATAACTGGCAGAGAGAATGACTACCTAATGAGGGCTCAATAGAGAAGACTAAAAAGTAAATGTCAGAAGCTAATAGGTCTAGAGCCTCCTACAACCAGAAAAGTCAGGGTGGAAGAAAAGATTTTATTTACTTTACTCTTTTACACGGCAGACATTTCTGATGACTGAAGTTACCATGAGAGGCAAACCCTCACACTCTTATATTTAATTCTACCCCATCCCATTTATATTGGGCATTGTTTCCAGAACTCTTAGAATTAAATACCATTTTTCTAGCCTAAGCAGGAGAAACACTTTTCTTCCCTAAGCCAGGCTCACACTGAGGACAGCTATTAGATTTCCTTTTGATGGATTTTTCTCATGTATTTAATCCACCAAGGGTTAGTAGGCTAGTTGCAGGAAGTATATTTGGCAACAACCGAGTTGTGGTTATCACAATCATGACTTTCTGCTTTTGCCTGCTCAGGCAGCAAACAAAAAATATTGAATCTGGACCATTGCACAGCAGGCCCCTGGAAAACCCTGCAAGATGTGTGTGCACTTACATTCATCAGGATTTTTTTTGAAAAGATGATGAAATTTCTTTTTAATACAATGTCATGGACAGGATCTGATTTTTGGCACAGATGGAAATAAATTGCCAGCAGTATCAGAAATCAGGAAGAGCACACAATTCAATGTCACTTCCAAATCAATGAAAAGCATTTCAAGTTTTCTAGTTGTCAAGGTTTTCCTTTAACACTTGTCACCATACACATACATAAAATATAGAGAGCCTTTTTTCTGTATCATTTATTACCATATTTTATAGATAGATATATTTCTTCATATTATATCTATAGGTAGATATATATGACAGCTTTGTACTTGAGGGACACCATGACTCTGGATTTTGTAAAATTATACTTCAATGGTGATAAAACATTGCCTATACTTGCTCAGTCCTAAATAACCATGTTCAGAATCTAGTAGTTTCAGCTAGACCCAGAAGCTGCTGTTTGGAAGTTTGTCTTAGTTCCACGTACAAAGCAGGCATAATTCTGAATACAGATGAAGCAAAAGAGGGGAAACAAAATATAGTAGAAAAATTAACAATTCCTGTTCCTAAACGTGCTATGATTATTTAACAAAGTTTTGTACTTCCCTAAATCAGACTAGGCTTGGTGTATTTTGAGTGCTCTCATGTTTCCAACTGTCCTTTCACCAGGATTCCTTACAAAGTAGAGTATTGCTCAAGTTGTTACTAGATTAATCTGACCTAGTGTAGTATTTGAAATTAATTCTCTTCAAAAGTCTATCCAGAATGACAACTCAAGGAGATCTTGAGCTTAAAAAAAAAAAAATCCAACCATCCCACAGGCCTTTTGGCAAAGTTCCTAAGCTTTTCTTACCCAAGTGTTAAAATTTTGGACAGACATAACATCATTATAAGACAGTTATAACAATAAGTACTATAATACAATTTGGAACAAAACAAAAATCGAACCAAAAAGGAATCAATTTTACACTAGGCTACCCAGGACATTTCACAAAGAATTCCTATGTATCACAACTCAGAGTGCCATAAAATTGAAGTAGAATTAAATAATGTCTCGGTGCTTCAAATAACATAAAAGCAGATTCAAAATTATATTTGTCAGGCAAAGTAATCAGCAGTGGAATGTGAAATGCATAAAGACTGTAAGAACAAAATTAATTTACAATTTAAAGCAGGTATTTCCATGTTTGATGGCATAAACAAGTAACTAGCTAGCAATTTTTGTTCAAATTAAGTAAAAAATAGAGGGGGTTTTATTTTGATTTAAATCAGAAAAAAAATGTAAAAAAAATAGGTAAAATATTTCTTGAAGCTAGAAAACTTAATTATTCTGAAACATGTTCAGGCTTTGGAGCAAAGTAAGAACAAAGCCAACAGAACATCAGCAGATTCTAAGGAGAGGCTTTATTGGGTGGGGTTTTTTGTTTGGGGTCAGGGTGTTTATCTGGAGTTTCTCTAAGTGGTTTTTTGAATGGAGTCAGTTCAGAAGTCTGAGATGAAATTCAAGTGCCAGCCACAATGCACAAAGTTGTGTTCAATCTCATTTTGAAATTCCATTCATTTAAATTTTACCTTTTTAGGTCTGTTTCTCATAATTTTGAATATGTAAACAGTAAAACCACATAAAAACAGCAAAAGGGGGTTTGTTTATTATGACTATTGCAGCTGAAAGCATTTTAAATTAAACCTCTGGCTTAAAGACTATCTGCAAACCAAGAAAATCAGCTGGCAGAACTGAGCTGTAAAACACAATAATGGCTGAAGCGATTATTAAAATAAAGAGCTGTACCAAAGCATCTTATCTACGGCTGCAGAATAATTGCTTATCCAAACCAGGTATTTTCCTCCTAATACTTGTAGACATTGTACAAAGGATGGGAGGAAACAGAGAAAAACCCTGAATCCAGGCAAACTGACATTGGCATGGGTGGGTGTATTCCAAGAACAATAAATGCACCACTTCCAACCCACAGCCGTTTTCAGGGCTCAGACATAAAGCACAGAGAAAGTCACTGCTCTAACTAAAAAAAAAAAAAAAAAGGCACAAGAGGAATGGCTTTTAATTTCAGCTAAATACTTTCTTGTGCAGTTCCCATGTGATTATTCCATCTCTACTGGAGATTACTCACTGGCATAAATTATAAACTTGGTTTTGTTTCTTTGTTGTTTTTAATCTAACAGCTTCAGCCAGTCAGTCATATTCAGCTTTCCCATTACTACTGTCAATGTAGCTGTCTGGGGGAGCTGTGGATGCTCTCCAATTAAGGTGTTTATTGAATATCTCACCATAAAAACATGTAACATCACACCTGTCTATAGTACACTATAGTACACATCTATTGTGTAGCACAAGTACCATGTTAAATAAACTCCATGCTGAGGCCAGGTATTATCAGCAGAGAGATGCTTCTGGCTCAATAAAAATAGAGCATTTTCTAATAGTGTAAAGAGCGTGAACATATGTTTATTATTAGATAAGAATTTTGTCTGTCTTTTAAACAATTCTAAACAAGTTTACTTATCAAAAACAAGTATGATCCTAAAGGATGCATGATGCCCTTTTACCCATCAGCTTTGTATCCATTAGACTTCAACTAAATGGATGCATTTTAAACTGTCCTTTGTATCCACAATAATTGTGGGTTCTGAAGCAGTAGAGACTTTAATACACTAAGCTTGGTGTATAAAAATAAGGCATCTGTTTGTCAGAAAAAATGCTAAGGACTAATTTATAACCTCCATAATTAAGGCATAAGGAAATCTCAAGCTGTCAAATTTTTTTTGAGCTACCCTAAAAAATTTCATACAACAATAGAGTACCCCAATAACAGTAAGAGAAGGTGCTTGCTTACAGAACAACAAGGTAAGATCATGGTTTCCAAATGCATAAAAAATGAACTAAAAAACTAGATAAGAAATTTTACAATTCAGTTCAATTGATGTAACTGTCCTTATCATTCTTTTTGCTCCCAGCTAGAAAAATGTCCAGAGCATGTGTTTAAGCAGCAGGCACTGAAGCCTATGTGCATGTTTGACTCATCCTGGCAATGTGCACAAACCCAGGCTGCATTCACAGGTGAGAGGTAAGTGCTCTTTCCTCCTGAGAGGCATCTGAAAAAACATTCCATGCCCTAAAAACAGAAGGAATTTACACAGGAGGCATGTAACAACACAGAATTTACATGGGAGGCAGCATCACTTCATCCTCCTTTGACTAAATAGTAGGTTCCAGCATGAGGGGGAAACTTGACTGGCTTAAAAAGTTCTGGCTTAAACACTCAGAGTTGTTTCAGGAACAGAACTTAACCGTAAGTCAATGTAATTCTCACCTCCATCCTACAGACACAAGAGGAGAGAATGAAACTCACTAGTTTACTTCTATCTTTGAGTTTTTGCTATGATGGTCAGGTTTAGGAAAAGGAAGCTTCTTGAACGAAAACCCAGCTGCTGGAAAGAGCAGTATTTGCCTTGTCACTATGGCTTGCAGGGAACAGAACACCCTTGTTCTCAAAGGGTAGAAAAACTTGGTTTTGGGAACTTTGAAAGGCAGTGGATAGAATGAAGCTGACACAAGTTGGTGGCCTTAAGTCCTACATGAGACACTGTCTGTACTGTAAAAGCTGTACAGACACACTGCCACCCTGGACATTTGGAACTGAGATTGAGGAAAAAGAATGTCAGTTTAGGAACTCGAGTATTTCTGAACAGAGGAACACGAAAGGTTTCTCATCACCTTGGGAGCTGTGCCCTTGATGGAACCTGTGTGATTCCCCGAGGGGTAGGCCTGGAGCCCCCCAGCTCTGCAGCAGACACTGTGCAAGGGTCCCTGCGTGGGAGGAACACACACATGGCACCAAAACCACAACTCAGGCCCTGCTGTGACACCTACAAGACATTTCACATGCACTGGCCTCCTCAAAGTGCCATGCTCAGTAAGAGCCTAAGCAAAACACATCAGAGGACAAAACACAATTGAACCCTCTCTCTCGGGCACCCCAAACATTAGACCACACACCAGGAAAATGAGTAAAAACAGGTCTTGACCTCTTTCCTCAAAACATTAACATTTCAATTCAAAAAAATAAATCATAATTTACTGTCTGAAACAGTCCTGGTCTGTGGAATCTCAGTGAAAATGCAAAACTCACATCTCAGGGAAGGGATAGCTTTTTCATTTAGGTCAGCAGGAAATGGAAATTTTCTGAAAATTTGAAAATTATCACCAACCTCTGAATGTTTGTGCAAAATCCTGATGTGTAACATCCAGGTATTTTGCAAAGTCACCTGGCTGCAAACCTCAGCCTCCAACAAATGAAGTGCAACTCAGCTGTGAGGATTTTTCTGTAACATCTTTATAACATAACAGGTAATTAAAAACGAGTTATGTTGCATAGTGTTATAAAATGAGTTACAACTACATGCAGTAACTGCTTTAGACTTTAGAGTTGTTTTTAAAAGAAAAAAAGTCCACTGCATAAAACATCACCCAAAAAAAAACCCCTTGCAAGGTAGTTTTAATGCATCTTTCATGGTTCAATAAGCTATTGTATTAGGTCATTCTCCTGATGAAGCAATGTTCCAATCTCATTATATTTAGTCAGAAAGAAATAAGCTGCTAGTGTTATTGGATTTCTTATAATTAGTTAAAAAGCAATTTTTTTGAATTTCCTTTTCTCATAGGGTTTGAAAAAAAAGAAAAAAGTTGAGACAAGTAATACTGTGCTGTATTTAAGTAAAAAATAGTGCTCCACACACAATAACCATTCCCTGCCATCCTACAGCTGGGATGTGCTTTAAGCTTCCCAGTAAGTCAGCCTCTTTCTACTACATCCTTCCTTCCCCCTCCTGTCTTCTCTACTTTTCCGAACAGCAGACCTGAGAATGAGCTCAAATGGCTGAAAGCTCTAAAGGAAAAGCACCAGGCAGTCCTTACAGCTGGTGGTAATTAATAGAAAGTGAATCAGTTGCTTTGTATAGGGGATAAAGAAAAAGCCCAGTCAGAATAACCTGCCTCATCATGACATTGTGTTCCCAACAGAAATTAATTTTGTGAGCTGTGGGAGCTTGAAACAAACATGTGAGCGCTAAAAGGACCTAATGCCATCATCTCAGCATGGAGAGGAAGATTGAAAGGTACTTTCAGAATAACGGTTACAGTCTCTGGGTAGGGACAATGTTTTCCCCCTGTGGTCTTTATGAAAAAAGAGTAGAATAAATAGTGCCACATGTCTTCACAGCTGGAACATCTGTGACTGAGAGGTTGGCACAAATTTATAATCCTACATGACCACATGAATCTAGCTATAATTGACAGACATGACCATAATGACAAAATTCTATCGATTTTCCCTGGGATCAGAGCTTCTCAGGCTTGAAGTACTAAATTGTGTTAAAAGAGTATGAGATTTCTCAAGCATTCAGAGAGAAAAAGTATTCCCACATTTTATAATCTATACCTGATTTTTCATATGAGCCCAAAGGCAGCCTGCACAAGTTGATATAAAGTCATCTGATGAAGGTTGCTAAATACACAGAAAGTCATTAAGTGCCTGCTCCAAAAGAGCTGGAGTCTGGAAAAGCCTTTAAAAATACCAAATATGCTTATCCTGCTCCTGGGTAGAAATCTGCTTGTGAACACTGCTAGAAATGGGATCAATGAACTCCATGGAGTTCTCTAAGTTCTTGTTTCACATGAGATACAACGTATGTGACTGCAAGTCCTTGTATGTAGGAGATAAAGCAGCATGTCCACAACACAATAAATGCTATTTTATAAAACTACAGCTTCTCATTCAACATGCTGAAGGCACTTAAAAGTTTTACAGTGGAGCATGAACTATATTACCCAAAGTAAACAGCATGAAAATGCAACTGGTGGGAGCAAAAACCCTCTCAGATTTTCAAAACCTCCACTCTCCTCCCCACATTCAGGTTTCCACTAGACTCAAGATTATTCTAGTATAAATTCCTAAAGACTTTATTCCATCTTTATACCAGCCAGTGTTTTTTTATTCCCACTAAACTATGTTTTGTAGAAAAATACTTCCCAACAGAAGACCCCAAAACATTTCACAGACATACTTTATTAAAAAAAAAAAAAAATAGTAGGTTTGTTAAGGAATTCACAAGCATGCCATGCATAATTACAAACCTCTTTCAGCTGTGATCAAGACATCTGTATTTATAAATTTTAAAAATTAAAAGAAGTCTTTTATATACAAGGTAGAAGATTTTTTTTTTAAGGCATGGTGTGATAAGACTGGTAGATTTGTTTTCATGGCTTTGTTTCTTGCTTTGGGGAGCACTGCCTTTTTAACGTATTTGCACAAGAGATTCAGGAATTCACTGATGTGCCCTCTCAAATACTGCAGAGATAGACAGGGGCCTGCCTTCCTTGTGTCCTGGATTCTTATCCCTCATTCACACTCCTAGAAATGCTTTTGATAACAAGAAAACATGTTGAATTATTTTCAGCACTTGGTAACACCACTACTAAAGTCCAATATAAAATGAAACATTTGCAACTGGCTTGGATTTACATCCAAAAGAGACAAAGGCACAAAACTGGGGAAGGGTGAAAAGCCTCCCACCAAAGGAGTCATGCTTTTGCAGTGCCCAGATGAGGGAAGGCATCCAAATAGTTTCAGGAAGACTGAACGTAGAATGCAAGCACTTGGAGATGGCAGAAGTGTCAGTTTGCTCACTTTTGTATTATTTTTGCCCATGCCCAGTGGCCTCCTGACACCATGCCAGTCTTAAAACAGAACTACCATTCTAGGGAGGCTGTTTTGAATTATTTCACATTACCTTAGTTTCTAAAGAGTCTGTAAAACGGTATCAGTTTTCTACTATGCTACAGTCATTAATCTAAATTGTAATTATTATTAATGCAAGCATATTTATGAACCAAAGCTATTCCGTTCCATTTCTCTGTCCCTTTCAAACCTGCTAAGAGCTGTATAACTAAGCATAGGAGTGCCCTCCTTCAATGCACTCTGAGAAGTCAGTGGTGACTGCCTCATCCTCAAGCACGTGGTTGCAAATTCAGAGTAGGGCAAAAAGTTTAATTCCAGCTGTTGAACAGCTTCCATAAAAAAATGGGTTAAGTAGACAAGGGCACTTCAGTTTGGAGAAGAGGCATCTGAAGAAAAGGTAAAAACCAGACAGCTGTAAATGCAGGCACTGCACAGAGAAGGTGAACAGAAAACAGTTATTCTTTTATAGAAGAACATGGAAACAGCAAACTAAACCAGCAGACTGAAGACTCTAAATGAACCAAGATTCCTCATAGTGTGCAAGGTGACAATTTTGGACAATCTTATGTCCTAGGGGCTCTTCCAGAGCCAAAAGACTAAACTGGAAATCTCCTTAAGTGGATTTAGCACACACCTGCAGCTTCATTGTGTTCAGAAACACACTCACCATAAAGGTAAAATCCCCAGGAAGCCACACACATCACACTATGGTACAAGTAATTTCCTCTTAACCCATTTGAGTTCCTTTGCAATGACCCAAACAGAAGAATGCCAGCAAAGTGGATTTTTCCTTGATATACCTAATCTTTCCATAAATTAAATTTATTCCCAAATCTTTTTAACAGAAAGGTTTTAATTCTACCACTTAAAAAAAAAAATTAAATAGTTTCAACAATTTCCTTAAAAATCACTGAAGCAAGGCACTGTTCAAATGAAGGAGAAGCCTGTGCCAGTTGATTCCATCATGACTGTAATGACCCCTGGTATATGTATTGATGACTCAGAAATCATGCTGTGCTGGTTACTCTGCTCACTGCTACTCAGTGTTGGTCTGCTGCACAGACTAGGCATGGACTACACCACCTGCAAATCACAGCCCTGAGGGAGAAGGGCCTCTCAAAGACTTCTGGTGTTCCTCACAGGGAGTTCACTTGCCCCCGAAGCCAAATACAGCACTCTAACTCTGCTGAATGCCTGGCACAGGAATTGCTTGATTTACAGGATTGTTTGACCTCACCACATACATCCATCATATTTCTAGGCTGATACAACTAAATGGGGCTATTTCAAAAATTTTTCTCCATATTCAAAAATTGTTCTGTGATCTACATGCATTAGCAAGAGCAGTATCAACTGTTCCCTGGCAGTGTAGTTGAGCATATTCCTACTACTAATTCAGCACACATATCCCTGCCATTACCCAGGGAATGCAGTGATTAGGCAGCTTTCCAGTAAACAGTCCTTAAAACAGTTCATAAAAATTCCATTTAGAAAAAGCTTTGTTTCTTGCTTGAGAATTTGATAAGATATTGCAATAACTGCTTAGGGATATATTTCAAGTCCACCAAGTGAGTTAAATGCCATTTCCACACACACTATCATTGCTTTTGCAGTTTAAAATTCTATAAAGTAGTTGTTGTGTACATATAAGATGCAATTAATTTGAGTGCTGCTTTTTTATAAACACACACTTAGAAAATTCTAAAAACATGCAATGAAAAAAGGTGAAAATATCCATAAAACAGTCCACAAAAGGCAGATTCTCAAGTAGAAACCTCATGGCATTATCTAAATCAGGACTTGCCCAGACCAAAAACTGTTTTTAGTAATGGAGAGAACACAGCCTCACAATGTCTGTATTCTTTTGACATTCCACCTGAGGTAACACCCTTAATTCACAGGTCCCAGAAATAATGAGAAACAGTCCATTTCATAGACTACAAGGAAATCAAAGAAATACTGCATTTTTGCCACAGTAATTCTTAGACTTAAAGCATCAGTTTGTTATCCACAAACAGAAAGCATTTAGCTTGTTTTAACAACTTACTATAAAAGACAAGATTCAATTGCAACATTTATTATCTGAAAGTGTTTTGGTCAAAATAAAAATGAAACTCAAAATTATGATCCCTTTTTATGATAATAGCTGGTACTTATTAAGCAGTAAACTCTTGCTCTGTCCTATTTTATTTCCTCAAAAAAGCAACATAAACCAAACCGCAATGTAATCTCATGTGTTCAGGCTCCATTTTTTACTTGTTGTTTTGAGAAAAGGCTTTATAACAGCTTCATTGAAGGCTCTTTAAGAAACTAAATCTTTCTAGTTTAATAGAGTAACAAGCTGTATATGAGAGCATCAAATGAAAAGGAAAATAAGCTGTCACAATAAAGTACTACTAAGAGCCTTAGTACAAACTGCATGACTAAAATAAAAATAATTATTTTGTTGTTTTTGCTTTAACCAAAGTCTTAACATTTAGGACATGTAAACCACTGCCATTTTAGAGTCAATGTCTTTTATAACTGGATGTAACTAGCCCTAGCAAACATGGCAAAAATGGAAATGTTCTCAAATGGTCTTTGCACATGCACTAATCCATCCACACCACATTAGATGAATCTTGTAGTCCATAATACTTTAGATGCTTACATAATGACTATAATTCAGAACCTTGCAATCCAGTTTCCTAAGATAATTAACATGACAAAATTATTCAACTTCCCTTTTCTTCTAAGGGTAAGCACAAAGCAGTTTGCAGCTCATTGTAGGTTTAAATTTTAATCGAAGAGCTGATAGTTTGCAAGATGATTACAGTCTTTCCTATGTCAAAAGTTAACAGAGGACTGGAGTCTATTTCAGGTTAGTGGCTCTAAACATCTAATAAAGTAATTATATTAGATGAATTACACTCTACACATAGTTACAACAACCTATTCCATTACTAGGCACCTGTCTTAAAGACTTGGCAGTTTCACAGTGAAACACTATTCCAGTTGATGCACTTGGATGAGGTCACTGCCCTTCTACCATCACAGCTGGGGGTCTGCCATTGGCATAAAATTCCAGATGGAAAATGCCAGCAATCTTAACCACTTCACAAAACAAGAGGTAAGAAGGGAAATACATTAATATGCTGTTCTTATCCCCTTTCAACTGACAGAAGTTTTGCATGCTTAAAAAACAAACTAGTTTTTCCACAATATCACACAGCTTGAATACTTTTCCTTAACACAACTACCATGTACATGGATGTACAACTTAATTTCTCCTTTGACAGAAGAAATGCCCAACTTTGCATGTTTTTCTTTACTCTGTTTCCTCAGATTATGATTCTAAAATCCTTTTTGATTTTTATGCCATTTCCCTGGTTTAATTCTTCAGTGTTGTTAAGTGAAGCGTCCCTCTCTGTTCTGTGAAGCTACACTGAGTTACAGCAGCTGAAAATCTGGGGACTGCCCAGTATTTACAGCTTTTCTCCCCTCCTCGTTCATGATTAGATTTTTAAAATGCAGTATTTGGATTCATTAACAATTACAGTCAATTTCGCTGATATATAAATAATAGGTACGAATCTGAGGCAAGCTCCCTTGAGAGGGTTTGACACTTCCTTCAGGAGGACTAGAATTCAACCCAGGATTTCATTTTATGTTTGGCTGCTTTTAAAAGATTCATGCATCTTGAAAATGGTACTTGTATTTAGAGTTCTTACTATGGACCTTACAGGCCCTGTAACTCGGGAGTGGCCTTGTATTAAACAGCCTAATCCTGCTGAAGTAGCGAAGCATTCCAACATTCATTCCACAGAATGGACATTTGGCCTCTGGAGTACAACAGTGACGAGAGCGTGAAAACGCAGCATTAACAACTGCTTCATAGCAAAGAGTAAATACAATCCAAATCTTACTATGTCCTTGGTAAGATCACAAGCAACGAGACACTGAAAGCAAAGGTTTTAGACTTTCAACCCATTTTCCTCGAGGTGGGACATCTGCTGATTGCAATGGGTTTCAGTTTAGAGCTGAAGGCATGCTTTTTATACTGTTGCAATTAGACAGATTCCATTTGACGCCCCTACTTTAAAATTAAAATAGCAGGCAAGTGGGGTAAATATAGGTAAGAATTAAATTTTTCGGTACCTGCTTAGACCTTATTTTCAGATATCCTCCAAAATGAGGGAGAACAGCACCACTAAAAAACATGTTTGCATTAACAGGGCCTGAATGGACTATCCCGGTTGGTTGACAAAACCACTAACACAGAGATGATGTGAGAGGTTTAGCAACACAGTGTTTAAAATTCAAGCAAAAGTCCTTCCACCAGTGTTTCACCCAGCTTTGGGAACAGACCTTCTGTTTGCATCATCAATTTCTTTGTTTTCCAGTTGAGTTGCCAAGCAGCAGGTAGTGCAGCATCACTAAAGACACGGAGCTGTAGCACAAAGCAGCTTGACTGAAAGAGCTTGCAGCTCAAGCCATAAGAAACACCAAATGAAAGGCTGCTTTCTAATTTTCTCAGCAGTCTGGTTGTGGCAGTCAGACCTGAAATTACTCATTGGAAGTGTTCTCTCTATGGTCTGAGGCAACTTACGTACATTGGAATATATATAGCAAAATGATAATGCAGCTTCACAGAATGAATCACAGAAAACCTGTGCTGGAGCACTCACAATTCAGAAGGGACTCAGTCACCACCCTCAGTTATTTGGTTTTATTCCCTTAAATTTTTTTCTTGGCCTTTTCTCCCAGCTTTCTACCACCAACTATGATATAAAGTCATACTAATTAATCCAAATAATCACATGTGCTATGTATTTCTTCAAAGATGGGATAAATCCATACTTATCATTCCTAAAAACAACCACAGAGTAATTAAAACCAGACAGTGCAACACTGTTGTTATAAATTATTGCCTACAGCCATGGGTGTTTCTTGATAGCAATGAACATGGAAGAGGAAATATCAACCCAACCTCCTGGTCTACACTATTAGAACGCCTGTTATAAATCACATTTTTCCAGTGTTCTATCCAACAGCATAGATCAATATTCAATAGAGAGATCCTTAAGTCACAGACACACCCACAAAAACTACTTATTGACCAACATTCCACAAAAATATCACCAAAAAATTTCAAAGCAATCTTATAGGAGAGAAAATGTGGACTTAATAGGGGTTTAACATTAAGAATCCCATCTTCAAAATAATGCAAACTGATTTTAAAGTGAGGTTAGGTTTTTAAATGTTAAGAGCATAAAATTGAAGAATTAATTGAATTTGCTGTCAGTTCAACATTGCTAATGTAAATTATAGATAACCGTATCGGATCATTCTAGACTAAATTAAGTGCTATCTATCATTATGACATTACTAATGGCTTTTAAAAATTCTGTTGTTAAATGCAATCTACTTTAAATTAAACTATGTGTATTCAGTCAGTGTCTTAAGCAATGACGAGGCAAATACATCTTAAGGTGGTAGTAGGGATTTATACCTCCACAACTTTTGATGTAAAACTTAAGTAAGTTGGAATTTGAAAAAGCAAATGAAGCTTTACTGCATTTTACCCACAAAGCTCTTCCTTCCTTTTTGACTTACCACTGGTCTCCACTCACTAGATCAAAGCTCACAAAGTATTAACCCCTTTTGAGACCAACCAGCATTTTCAGCCCGATTTATAATTCACTGAAGGCAGTGAAAAGAAGGCCTGTGAGGCCTTCTACCATCTCAGTGCTCAGCAGCTACAAGGAGTAGGACTGAGAGGGTTTGACCAACTTTGCTGCTGCTGACCATATCACCTGGCAATCAATCATCTTTTGGAAAAGATCAGAGATGACTACTTATACACAGCCATCTCTGCTCTGAGATTACTTACCGTACAATGGAAAAAGCAAAAGTATGTGAAAATACATATGCCTATACCTGACTTATACACACTGATACTCATACATTTAAAAAGCCTGTGATGACTTCTCAAAACTCTCACTGGGGAATGACAAGCAACAGTCATTTCACCCAAACTGGTACTTACTCATCCTCTTGGCTGTGGGCATTCTGGGTCATGCCCATTTCTTTTACCATTTTTCCTGTCATGTAAGTGAAAGTGACACTGACATTTGTTCTTTGGAAAAGTTACTGTTATCCTCCTTGATGACAGCATTACTCTACCACATGACATTTTGTGTTTATTTTCCAAGCAGTTGCCAATAATAGTGTCTATGCCTGTCATCGACTGATATCTGCCCATTGCACTGGAAGATCATGATCCTTAAAAGAAACTTCCTTTTTAAGCCCTTGAAAAGACATTCCCAACACAGTCAGTAGAATCTGATGGTGTCAGCTATTAGGAGTAAGAATTGATGACCACAATGAGTCAAAGTACACCGTCACACCACCTCCTCAGAAGAATTTAAGAACTGAAAAGTCTCCTCTATTCCAACTGCACTGGTGCCTGAGATGGCCACCTAAAAACAGAGACTAGACAAGAATAAGGGAATAAAGGTAGGTATTTATTTGAAAGGCCTTCAAAGGCACACCCTGGGGAGTTAAAAGGCTACACCCAAGATGGACTTTCAGTCACGAGTTCTTCACACTTTTATAGGTTTGGTCCATTTGCATATCAGGATCAATTCTCCAATTACAACCCCAGTTAATGATGTAACTACCCCAAGTTTACCCCCCTTTCTTAAGATGTTAGTTTACATATTTTGTGCCTATTTAGTTAGTTTACACAATTTGGGTATCCTTAGAGAGGCTTTGTTATGTCTAACCAGCATGAGAGAACAGTAGTTAACAGTCTACAAGAAACTCCAGAGTTACACACTAGGCAGTACAGGACTTGAAAAATATAAAAGCCAAAACCTAAGGTATCAGCACTAGTCCTTGACCATGTAATTTCCATCTCCCGTGCTGGCCACTGACAGCTTTTCAACACAAAGTGCATTAAGCAATCATCAACTCTGTTAAAGTTTGACTGTTGAACATTGCCATTAAGTATTAGCAAAAATTAGACACAATTAGTTTTGCCTGAGGGCAGGTAATGTTCCTAATCATAACTCCCTCACTCCCACATTTTAGGTGCGAACGTATATCTTTTGACAGACCTGAGTTTGCTTCCATCGTAAATCAAACATAGGGTAAATTCCTTCAGCTGTATCCTACAGCAAAGGGTTCAGAGCTCTCTTTCTTTGGGGGAAGCAGGAGGCTGGGCAAGTACAGATGGGGTTGCTAAGGAGGCAGAGACACTCTACACAAACACTATATGGACATGTTAGACCTCCAAACAGCTCAACTCCCATGAAATTCTGGAGCTCAAGGCACGGTTCACTAATAAATTGTATGGATGGTGCAGTATTTGCTTGAGGACAGATGCATTGCTGGGTTCTGCGGGAGAAACTGTCAGACCCTTTCTGTGCTCGGCAGTTTGCAGTTTTCACACCTTCCAGTGGCTGATCTGGAAAACACCTCAGCCATTTCTATAGTGGATATAAACCACTAATAATTTAAAGATTACTCAAAATACTAGTGAGGCAGTCCCTGCAGTACAACTTGATAGCATAGAACATAACTAGCCTGGGATAGACACCACAGAGAGCAGAGAATTTCACCACTGAACTGACATTTAAAGGTGCATTTAAATGGCTCGTGCAGTGACAACTTTCTGATGTTCTTTCTCTATTATTTCATTAGATTATGCACCCAAACTTTCAAAATACAGTATCCAAAATACAGAAAATGCCTTTGCAAGACTGCATTTCTCCCCAGAGTTAATGCTAGGATCAGATCAGCTGCAAAGCTACTGGTATTCAGATGTAAAACTTTTCAGTCGAAGGCAACTCTTGTCTTGGACAAAACTAATTAAGTGCAACCAATTTCGTATATTCATATATTTCCCAAGGCTGGCAAGCATCCCCTAATGTCATATTGAAGAAACCTAAGCCAAATAAATACCACCATTTTTGGTCCTTTTCACGTACTCTTTTTGCTCATCAGTTGCAAGAGAAAAGGAAATGCCCATTTTTCCTGCTTGCTGAAGAATATACGCACACATACCTTCAGTCAGACACGGTTTTGACAACAGAAGTAATCTATAAAATGTTCCTGTTTGGGTATAACAAAGAAAATAACATCTTCCAACAGTGTCCACCATGACCTGAACCACTTCAGGAGATAATTTAGAGAAAGGAGCATTTAAATGACTGTATACACTCAAATATAATGTTTTGGTTCCTCAGCACATCCCTAAGGTGCAGATTGCTGCACCTTGTGACAACGTCATGGAGATGGGCCACTAAAAACCTACCCTTTATTTTTTACCTTCTATTAACAAGTGTGGTCAAGGTTTTATGTGCTCCCAAATACATGCAACACAACAGAAACCCATTTCATAAAATATTTCAATAAAAATTCAATAAATTTACATTCCAGAAGCTTGGATTCTAGATGTCTATTCCTGCTACCTTGTGTAAAGGTACTTTTCTCTTCTAAGGAAAGCACACAGTAAGCAGTATTTCAGATTCTGCTTTTAAGAACTCCATCAATAAAAGGAATTATTTATCTGCTATTTTCCACAACTTCCTAAGAAAGTATAATTTATATTACACGCTGATATTATTTAGGCTGAAAAGGACCTATTTTCACCATTAAAATTGTGTAGCAATCTCAGTTTAGTCCTTCTATTTACTCCCTTTAAACTCACATTAAAAGAATATTTAAATGCATAGATGGAATATTTTAAATGCAAAAACTATGGCAAACACATGGATACAAATGTACAACAAAAACTTAGCCTGCCAGGCATATATGCAATATTTGTCTCTCTCTCTTAGATTAACTGTGCAATTTAATAAACACAAAATTGGCATGAAAATTATGGACATTGTATGTGAATACTCTCGTAAATTAGGCGACACAGCAAACAAATCAAAGTGAAAATACAGCAAGAAAAAGAATAATTGGAAATATTAACGTAAAGCAGACTTCAAAAATGTATTCAGGAAATCCTAACAGTTGCTAAGGGGAAATGGGAAATTAACAGCTGCGCTTTTAAGGAGCTGTATAATGTTTTAATAATGTATATGTGTGTGCATATACATACATATATATA
>VXAD01010374.1:0-36087 GCA_013399195.1 Dicrurus megarhynchus
ACATTGTAACCTAGGACATCACTCTAACCTGGGGAGGCTCCCTGACACCAGGGACTGTGTCACCAGTAGACTCTCTTTGTCTCTTGTATCGTAGGCTCACCGGCCATCACACCTTTCCCTGATCTCCACCCTGAGCCTGCCCTGGCCCAGCTCCAACCGTTCCCTGGGTGCTGTCCCTGCTCACAGAGCAGAGATCAGAGCTGCCCCTCGGGAGGAGCTGCAGCCCCTTGTGAGGTCTGAGCTCTTCCTTGTGAGGTCCCCTCTTCCCCAGCTGAACAAACCCAGTGCCCTTCAGCTGCTCCTCTTATGGCTCCACCTTGAGACCCTTCACCAAAGAATAACATGAATTGGAAGGGACTCACAAGGTTCTCAGGGTCTAAGTCCAGCTCCAGCAGAGCTGGGTGAAGATTTGTCTCCTTGGCTCCCCTGTATAACAGGATCTGCGCTCATCCCTGCCCAATGGAGCTGGTGTTACTCCCACAGACTTTGCTCTTTGTTACTTGGATCCCAAGACCATTTATTTGACTGCAATTTCACAACATATGGGCAAACTCAGCTGTAGAGTTAACATCTCCAGCACCAAGCTGCTGCCTGTGTGGGAACAGACAGCTACGTTTATATGGAAGTTGACCCCGAGTAATGAATTGTGGGATGAAAATTGAATTAGAAAAAAAATCAGCTTTCACTGTTGTTGTGCAAAAACCAGAGGAGCAGCAGCAATCATGAGCAGCCACACCAGCCCTTCCACGAGCATCCCAACATCCCATTCCCAGAGCTCACTGGCAGCCCTGGTGTTTGGTGTCAGTGAGACCTGAGCACTTGTCTGGGGTAAAGCACAGGCTGAAGAGCTGTGTGGAGTGGCACATGCAGCAGGGGAGCTCGGACCCTGCAGCCTCATGTCACAGACCCTTTTGTGTGTTTTATGGACATGGACAGGCTCATGCTTCCTGTGCCTCTGCTCCATGCCAGGGCTGAGAAAACTGATCCCGTGGCAAGGATGCTTTTGGCCAGCCTTCAGAGACCCCGAGGCAGCGTGGAAGTCTTATCTGCAGAGACAGATGGGGGTTTAAAATTGAACTGCAACATAAAATTCTGCTGTGAGCTGTCACCTCCGTGGTGTTTTATCATGACATCTCTCCGTCAAATGCATTGCTATTGTTTAGTATCAATCACATCAATGAATACAAGTTTTATATACATTTATGCAAAATTTCAATTTCTGCTTACATTACTCGGGTGTTAGAAATCACACTACTTACATTTTTCAACAGCAGCCTTGCTTCTTCCTGTAGCAGAACTATCAATAGTTTGATGTATTTTTATGTGGATCACTTTCTCAGTGAAAACATTTGTAAAGCTTTATTCCCATATTCTATCTACTTCGGTGTGGTGCAGTCATAAACTACTGTGGGGAGGATGAACTTGGCATGATCCTGCAGGGGCAAGGACACAGCTATAATCAACTCCCACACTGCAAACCTCCTTAGGTCAGGAAGAGGAGAGCAACAACGGGGTGGGAGAAAGGGTGAAAAAGGGGGAAGTGAGGGGCTGCTTCTGTTGAAGTTGTTGTTTTTGTTGTTGTTCTTCTCAATCATTGTTACTATTTTCACTATTGGTTGTTTGCATTTTTTGTGCCCTGAAATTGTTCTGGATGCTTGTTCTGCGGACTCGGTGCAAGACAGACATCCAGATCCTGTGTGTCTGCCCGTGGTCCTCCTCCAAGTATGGCCAAGGTTTCCCCATGCATGGATAGCCTGGCAAGAGACTGAATTCTGCTGAGTGCCCCAGAGGCTGCTCTATGTCAAATACGCCTCATTGTCCTCCTGAAACAGCCTAGCTGTGCCCAGAGCTCCAGGAGGGGGAGAGAAAAACATTTGGGATCCCCAGGAGCTGCAGTTCATGCCTATTCATCAGCAGGGCTCTTACCAGAATGGTGATCCTGGGTTTAGTCTGATCAGTGAGACATGCAGAGCCATTTGTTATCTGCTCCTCCAGTGATGCGGGCAGAGCACAGGCCATGCGAAATGTGCCAGGGCTGTGTAACGAGATGATAATTAGGCAATAATGCAACCAGGGCTGTCAAAGGGTGAGACCAGAGCAAAACAAGGCAGCTGCTGCCAGGAGGCAAGTCTGGGTAAGGGAGAAGGATTTTCTCTCTCAGCAGCCTTTAGTTCATGGATTTCAGCAGGATGGTTAACAAAGAGCAAAGCCAGGCCACGTGTTCACACAATCAACAGCTCCACCTCACCTGCTGATCCCTGAAAGAGAAACATGAAGACCATGAGCCGCAAACTATGGGGAAACCCAGGTAGACTTGGGGAAGGCAAAGCCCCTGCCTGTCCAGGGTTTTCTGCAGGCTGGGAGGCAGAGGAGGGATTGCTGCACCTGGGCTGGGGGGCTGCAGCATTGGGAATTTGCTGCAACTGCTGCTCTTTTTCCTCATGCTGGGTCTTACGACCTGGCTACATCAAAGTGTGGGTTGTTCACACAGACCCAGCTGGCCCAGAAGTTAGACCTCTTCTCTTATTGCTTCATATTTGGCATTTCTTAGCACCTTGCAAATTTTGTCTAACAGGCAGACTGCTCTCCTCTGACAAATCTCCATCTCCATCACCTCAATCATCTCCATCTCCATCTCCATCACCTCAATCATCTCCATCTCCATCTCCATCTATCTCCATCTCCATCTCCATCTCCATCTCCATCTCCATCTCTCTCTCATCATCTTCCTTCCCCATGGTCCCAGTGTTTAGAGCTACCCTTTCCAAAATTCCCTCCATCACACTCTTATTTGATGAGAATTCCCTGCTTGTTTGGAGATCTGCTATTTCTGTCCAGCACTTGACGTATTTACACATGGGCTTTACCAGCATTGGCTGGACCTGGTTTTAATCCAAATCTGTAAAGCCTGATTGTGCCTGGGCTCTCTATCCTATCAGCCACATGTGTGCTCTCCCCTGCAAATGAGAACAGATTTGTTGGGCAAGGGCTGTGTTCCATAACGTCGTGCTGACTGGCCTTGATAATATTCCTAGCCTTTAATTCTTTATTAATTCAATCCTCTATCAGCTTTGCTGCTTCTCTGCCAAGGACTGATATTGCTGGAGAATGTTACCCTGCAAATTCAGCCTTGACACATTAATTTACACTAAGAAACCCTGTGTTTTTCTTCAATCATGCAGTGACATATTGAATTTGATCCTTTTTTCCCTTTTTGTTAGCATCCAAGGGTGTAACTGCTCTTATGTCCTTGCTGGGTTGAGTAACCAATGTTTCCTGGGAATCTGTCTCTCTTGAATGATGGTCAATGCTTTCTCTTGATGCACGGACTGGGGATATGCTACTGGATCTCAGCTTTCCTCGAGGAATGTTAGAGACAGTTAGCAACACGCCGTGTTTTTGTGTTCAACTGTGGAGGGTATTTTAAGCCATCTCTCCTCATCTTGCCCTCTAGGCAGGGGTGTGCCCGGCTGGAGGGGTGGGGCTGTGGCATTGCCTGCACTTCTCTGGGTCCAGCTCCTTCCCCACTGCCCTGCTTGCATCCCTCCCCAAACTGCTGCCCTTGAGAAATGGTTCAAATCCTCTTTCTGGATTCCCCATATTCCTATCACCATGGATTTTGTTATATTAGTGCAACAGGGATTTTTTCTTCCATTTTAATCTTCCTGGTCATCTGTGCTGTCCCTGCAGCCTCTCTCCATATTACAACTTTCACACCGTTGGTTTCTTTTTTCCCTTTGGCAATTGTCCTTGCAGGTGCATAGGAAGCCCAGGTGGGACTGGGGGCCACCCAGGCTCTCCCTCTGGCAGTGCTGATCCCGGCGCTGAGCTGGGCTTAGCAACTGGAGCTGATCCTCCTGGCACTGTAATTACATTGTGAAGACACTTGAAAGTTTCTGTTGTTAAATATTTAATGCTGTAAGAAGAATAAGACCCTGAACGTGAATTTTCTGATGAATGTCTTGCTCACCTGTGGATGTGCTGAGAGCCTCCACTCTTCTTCCAGGCACAGTGACCATGAATATTCATCCCGTTCCCTCCAGCGCTTGCATCCTTTGTGAGGCTGCCAGGAGCTCCACGCTGGGAGCTCAGATAAGCAAGGAGACTATGGGGCATTTAGTGGGGCAGCGGCTGTGCTGAGATTGACTATCACAGGGGGATGATGTGACAGCCATTGAGGGCCCCTGTTTCAGGGGTGTCAGTGTGTGCCTGCCAGGGACACTCCAGAGCCAGTCTGGCTTGTTCACCTGGAGCAGCAGATGGGTTGTGCAGGGGCAGTGTGGGCTCAGTGGGTGCAGGGGGGTCCGTGCTCAGCCCACACTGAAGATAATGATCATTTCCAGTGGCTGCTCAGACCTAGGGTAGCATCACCTCCACCTGGGGTGGTACTACAGGTCCTTCAGGCTCTGCAGTGAGGGGAGAGGGGCATGAACAGGCAGGGTTGGGCAAACCCCTTCCATCTCTTCTGGTGGGTTTCTCAGCAAAGAAATCAGTGACTTTGTTTAATGGCAGCTCCAAGGACTCTGAAATTGGTTTGCAGCAAATGGACAGAGAGCCCTTGGGCTGTGTTTACATGAGGAGTGGAACCTGGGGTTGGTGTGGAAGGACACTGCCTCAGGTGCTGGTGTGGTTCAATATGGCCAGGGAAATGCCACAGCTTTATGAATTTTATTTATAATGCTGATTTTTGTCCTCTCTGGCATTACTCCTCCTTCACTCAGGGGACCACCTACAGGATGTTTCTCCTGTGAAGGAAATGAGGAAGAACTTTGCAGCCTGGCAGTGAATGGGACTGTGCTCAGCACCTGTGGGCACCGAGCTGTTCCCACGTCAGACTGGAGACTGGGCTCACCCTGCTCATCAAAGAGAGGAGAAATGAGGATGACTCTCCTGGATAGTCCTCAAACAAACGGACAAGCACTCGCACTTGCACCATGTCCCTGGCGCTACAGTGGAGAGGGGTCGTTCCCAGCTGTGAAAATTGGGAGTGATGTCCCTCTTTAAAAGAGCCATTGCTGTGTTGGCACCTATCCCTTGGGAGAGTCCAGTGGGACAAATATCCTCTGCTTCCTCTGTGATCAGCTGGATGGAGATGGAGAAAATGAGATGAATTTTTGAATGTGTTGAATCCTCTGACACTGACACCCAGACGCGGGTACCTGGGGGCTAGAGGGTGGCTGCTTGGTCCTTCGGGTCAGCACTCGCACAGACAAAGGAACAGAAAAGGAAATAAAGGGATTTATCTTCCTGTTGGCCCAGCAGGAATGTGGAAAGCCTGTTGTCACCCCATCTGTCATCTCCTTGGGAGGTGGCTGTGCCTACTGGGATGTGCTTTGTTCTGCATCAGCTGGAGGAACTGCTGTGCCTTAGGGCCCCTCCTCCTCCCTTCCACCATCCTTTGGCTTTAGGAACACTCCTGGTGTGGCTGTGTGACCTCCTGTATCCTGTGGCCACCGGGTACTGTGCACCACACCCCTCCTGCAGCCTTTGTAGGGAGGTGTCCCTGGGCCCAGCACCACCACAGGGTAGCAGTGGTTTGCTCCAGCCGGACCCAGTGAGGAGGCACCTTCCTCCAGGCTCTCTTTGCACCAGTGGTCCAGAGTGGGGCATCCCCTGCTCGGCTTGCACCCAGGAAATCGGCTGCATTGGAAATGGACTGGGATGTGCCCCTGCCCTTTGACCAGAGCCCTGCCTGGGGCTCCTCGCATCAGCACACAGCCTTCAGGTGAAGAGAACAGTTCCCTTCTGTGCTGACAGACTGCCAGAGCTGATGGATGGACAGACATAAAGAGCTCCACTGACCTGGAAAAGACAGAGGAATTAAGGTTTCTGAGCATGGAGAACCTCAGAGCCAGTAAGCAAAGGTTTGGTGACCTTATAGGACGCAGTGTGGCAGCGACAGGCAGTCGGGGTTGTGTCTTCAGCAATTGTGTTTGTTTTCCTCAGCAGTCACAGCACGGCCCTGGCTGGGGACTGTATGTGGGTGCAGCACACACTCCAGACCAGCTTGTGGAGCTGCCCAGGGAGCAGAGAGCCTTGGGAGCCTGCTGTGGGTGCATGGAGGGGCTGCTTCCTGGGCAGCAGCTCCAGCTACGAGCAGGACAGATTTCACCCGATGGTGAGCAACTATTCCAGCAGCCTTTGGTTCCCAGGCCCTGGGTGACAAGTGTGTGACATGTCTGTCAGAGCTGGCAGGACCTTTTCACATGGGGTGAAGGTAGAGAGGGGAGTTTCTGAGGCCACTCTCCAGGAGTCCAGCCACCCCCTGCTTTCATAGACTCACAGGATCATGGAATATCCTGAGTTGGAAGGGATCACCCAGCCCATCCCCTGGCCCTGCACAGACACCCCAACAATCCCAGCCTGGGCATCCCTGGCAGCGCTGTCCAAACGCTCCTGGAGCTCTGGCAGCCTCGGGGCCGTGCCCATTCCCTGGGGAGCCTCTGGCTCTGCTGGTGATGAATGGCACACATAGAGAGGCCAATCTCCCTGCACCAGCTTTGGGCAGGCAGAGCTGTCTGGTTGATGGTGTGGCTCTGGATGTGGTGCTGGATGACTCCATCTGAGGGTGAATGCAGCAGAGATGACACTCTGACTCAAGGTTAGATTTGATTTATTATTCCCAGGACCCTTTAGCACAGCAAAGCTTTTTGAGTTCACTGCAACAAGCGCTCTTTGTTTTACTACCTTTATAAATCACTTGAGTGTGCAGAAATGTAGGAACAGAAAATGTTAGTGTGGAATAAACAATCGCTAACCAGTGAGGCAAAAGAATCAATATTCATAAGATAAAGCACTGGTGTAAAGTAATGATGATAATAAAGAGGAAATGAAACAAATCAAGAGGTGAGACTCCGAAAATCTTACTGCCTAAACAAACTGTGCCTGAAGAGTTGCTGTGGACTGTGGATCTTACTGAAGGGCAATGGCCAATGCCCCTGGACACAGCCAGGGCTCAGCATGGCTCCTTGGCTCAATCTAATCCCTCTTAGATGTGCAGAAGAGTGAACCTCAACTGCACTTAACTGGCAGGGTTGGGATCATGCAGGAGAGAACAAAGGGCATGAGGTGGGAATGGGGTGAGGAAAATGAGAGGGGATTTCAGCTTGGGAAGACCCTCCTGGTGATGCAGTGCAGGATGAACCTGATGGTGACAGCAGTGTCATCTAAGGGGGAGAAAGGGAAGGAGTCTGCAGAGTTTTTCAGCAGCATGAGCAGCTCCCAAAATAGGTGGGAAAAGGGCAGAGACATTGCTGGTACCTGTGTGCTGCAGGGACATTCAGCTGCAGGGACACTGGGAGGAGGAGGGCAATCCCTCTGCCTGTCCTGGGACAGGTTGCATGGCCAGGTGTCCTAGGCGCTTTTGGAACCTGCTTCTGGAACCCACCTGCAGCCGAGGCACCTTCCTGTACCTTCTCCAGAGCCTGGGACTGATCCCGGGCACCACAGGCCAGCAAGACACTGGTGAGCAGGGGACTTTCAGGAAGGGACTAAGCAAGAAGCTCTCTGTGCACAAGGACTGTCTGGAGGGAAACCATGGCTGCCAGCTAATGAGTTGGCTGGGAATCAGGCTTGGATAAATTTGGGCAGCATCATGCAAAGTCCAGGATGCCGAGGGCTGGGTGTGTGTGTCTGAAGCCAGCAGGTGCAGACTGACTGGAGTGGTGCAGGGCCAGCAGCCTCTGGGGTAGGAACACCCCCAAGTGGGACCAGGCCCCTCACTTGTGGCTGTTTCCTTCCAAGGGTCAAGTGTGAGACAGCAAGAGGAAGCTGTTGCTGGAGGAGCATCAAGTTTCATGGAAAGCCATCTCACAGGTCCCTCTGTGATGCCTGGTTTTTGGGACCCCGTTGGCTGGAAACCCTTGGTGTGATCTGAGAACCTCCTGCTGCCCATGGGGCCTGAGGGTGAAGCCCATCTCACCCAAGACTACACCCTTAGTGCAGCGTCCCTCGCTGTCACCCCAGGCACTGCACGGGGGCAGTGGGGACAGAGGGGAAGGAGTCTCACCCCGTGCAGACACCGACAGTACCTCAGATGGCATCAAACCCCAAATCAGCCTCTGCTGCTCCCCACACCTGTCCCACCCTGCCCTCCCCACCACCCTCGCAGTGCCTGCAGTGCCCAGCCCCACGCAGGGCTTGTGCCCAGCCCCATGCAGGGTTTGTGCAGCCTCAGGCACATCCCAGAGCTTGTCTGTGGCACTGGGGACATGCCTGCGCTGCCACAGGAGGTGGCTCTGGTAAAGGTGGGTGGGTGTCCCAGTACCCTGGCAGAGGGGCAGGGAGGGAAGCAGTGGCCCGACATCAGGGGCCGGGGGGGAACAGGAGAAGAGGTGACCTGTCCAGGGAGCCACAGAGAGAGCTGGAAGGACAGTGGCCAAGAGAAATGGGCAGAGATGCTGAAGAGAGCAGCTGAGCTGCACAAACAAACATCGATAACTGACAAAGCATGTGCCAGATAAATCACTAGAAACCTCCTACCTGGCACACATGGAGATCTCTATAAACAACCTAACCCAGCAAACTCTTTTGAGGAAAAACTCAAAAACTTTGATCATTGTTGCCATGGTGATGCAATTGGGAATAACTGTGGCAGAGTATTTTTTATTATCAGCCTTTGTCATAAACAAATAACCTGCAGTAGACTCCGAAAAAGGGATAGAGCTGGGCTCAGGCCATCTAATCATCAGACCCAGAGGCTGCAACTAATAAATCAAGGAAATAGGAAGATTGTAAATTCCACCAGAGGTTACTTGGTTAAACCGAGTGCAGGCGTGGGAGACAGCTGGAGCTGGTGGGGAGTGAATTAACGCCAGCTCTGGTCACTGTCAGCACTCAGGCTCTGCTTTATGGTGACATCTCCCGGAGCCCTCCAGGAAATACAGCCGGCATACTAAGCATGGGATGGCTGCCGGGGAGCTGCTGCCGGTGGAGTTACCCTGGGGAGGCGGCTCCTCTGCCCTGGATGACATCAGCCAGGGGTTTGACTCCAGCAGAAACATGAGCAGCCCCTGTCCTGCCAGAGGTCACAAATCACTGCACTGATGAAGTTTGCTACTGCCCACACATGGCTGGAGCAGGCTTAACCTCTCGTGTGTGTGCTGGCATCGTGGTCCTTGTGCATCTCTGTGATCCCAGGCAATTAGAAAATTCCTGGATTCTGCCAGCCATGGACCCAAAACAGCTATTGCTCATGCAAACAGTTGTACATCTGCTAAAGAAGCCTCACACTTATGTTTCTGCTCCATACTGGATTACAAAGTAAGGAGATGAGCGCAGAGCTTGCAACTCACCCCCTGAGAGGTTGGTACTCAGTAGTGAGTAGCACTTGGTGTCCATGGGTCCACTGTGGGGTTCCCTGTGCTGGCTCCCTGTCAGGAGGTGATGGCTGTCACTGCTGGTGAACGGGACCCTTGGGAGAAAGGTGCCAAGACCAGACAACAGGAGTGTGGTGAGGAGAAACCTGGTTTCTCCACTCCATCGCAGGCTGTGGATGTTACCTGCGCCTGGCACAGGAGTGTACTGATGGGAGGGCTCCTTTCCATGTCCCTGGGGCCAGGGGTGAGGCAGCCCTGGGCTGCTCCGTGCTCTCAAGAATGAGAGCAGACACAGAGCATATCCCAGAGAGACAATAAAGGCCTGGCAAACTGGGTAATCCAGCAGATTTGTGGGAGCACTCTGCCTCCAGAGAGTGCCTGTGCCATGTGATTCTCTGGATTTGTCTTGGAGACATGGTTTCTGTGGCCTCCATTTCTCAGATGTGCCAGTGTGCCAGTGTGGCAGCTGGACTGACAAGGAAGCAGAGCTGGGAGCTCAGAGACAGAGGGGATGTTCTGCTCTGAGTCATCTCTACCCCAAGTGTAGCCATCTCCTGCAGCTCCTCTGCCTTTGACTTCTGGCATGGATGTAATAAAAATACCCAGCAAAATTCATCCGTGAACATGAAACACTTCCTAGCCCCAATCCTGAGAGTCCCATCTACTCTTCCAGCAAAGCCCTGTCCTCTGCAGTGCAAGGTCTGGTGCCACAGGTCACCGGTGTCACACAGGTGGTGGCTGTGCACAACAGGCTGACACTGAATTTCCAGCACAAAGCACCTACTGTGACCCATGTTCCTCTAAGTCAAAACTCCCTTGGCTTTGAACAACTCCAGAGCTGTGGCGCTTCCATCCTGCCGAAGCATCTCATCAGCTCAGGTTTATCCAGGGGAAATTGAGCCTCTCTCAGCCGAATTAGTGGCTGTGAATGCAGCACTGCCCTGCCTGACTCTGCCTGGGGGTGCTGCGGTGGATGATGCTCAGAGAGCCTCCCCTCCTGTCTCACGCTGGTGCTCCCAGCACAATGCTCTGCCTCAAAGCCAAACCGCATCTTTGCATCCTGTTGGTGTCATTCCACCAGAACCTGGCCTTTCATCCTGTCAGACAACTCCTGTTCCTTCACTGACACTCATGGTCTGTGCAGTTCCCTCAGCTCTGTCCTGCATCTTTGGAGAAGAGGGAAATCTGATGTGGCAATTTCTGAGTGTGAAGCACAGTCCCCCCACCACACACCCCTCCACACCCCGCGTCTCCTGCTCAGTCACCCCACCAGGAGTTCCTGTCCCCGCTCTTGCTGGGCTGGCAGAGCCTGACATGGCTTTTGTGAAGGTTTGGCTGCTAATGAACAAGTGTCAGCATCTCCCGGTGCGCAGGGGGCCGTGTAAACACCATGTGTGTGTGCTGGGGTGGCAATCTCAGAAAGCAGGAAATGAGACACAAACTCTTTGTGGTGTCACCCCTCTGCTCTGCTCTGTGGAGGATTTAAAGTCCCTGCTCTTCACCAGGGGCAAGGGGGAAAGGAGGAGAGGTCACATTTTAGGTGTGGATTGAACAAAAATCACAGAGAGGTGACTGCAAGAGACATCACTGTTTGAGCAGCAGGAGAATTCAACTTTTCAGCTTGGAGCTGATTCTAAAAGTAATTATCTCCTGGGAGTTAATTGTCTGGAAGCTTGGGCTGAGTGGTGGTTTGAAATTCCTGTGTTTGAGTATCTCAGCTCTAGTCCTGGGGCAAGTACAGGTTAAAAACAGCACAAGTGTGTGTCACTCAGGGAAACATTTTGCCCGCATAAGGAATTGTCGCACGCGGACACGAAGGAAGACACGTATACTCACGCTCTCACAGCAGGTGAAAGGCCAAGAAGAAGGTGGCCTCTTTATTCAGACATTTATATACCTTCTTAACAATCACTGTGGATTGGATGGTGGATATTACCACCCCTCAATCACACCGGTCAAAGGAAATATCCATCACATATCTCCGCCCAGGAGAAAGAATGAAAACAATAAGGACAGTTAGACAAACATAGCTGTGTTTACAGAAGAGTGCATGAGAACTTCTATCACAGAATTAAAAACATCTAAGCACTGCAGAAATCAGGGCGACAAGGAATCGGGTGTGAAAACTCCCAGAAAATTGCACCTGCTCAGCAGTGCTCACTCTTATCTATTCCTTGTAACAGGGCAGCACTTCATTAGAAACTTGGACTCATTTAGGTCGGAGAAGCCCTGTAAGGCCGTTGAGCCCAACTGCTAATCCAACATCACCATGTTCACCACATTCTGCCCCAGGGCTGCCACCACTGAAATACAGAACAGGGCCATGAAATCTGCCAGGTTTGAGACTCCAACACTGAAGCAAGAGCCTCTGTCCACCAGGAAAGAGACAGGTGACAGGGAAGAGCCAATGCTTTGAGAGCACGTACCCTCATGGCCCTGAGCAGATCCTGCAGCTAGGCCACCCGGGAGGGGTGGGGAACAGCGTGGGCATCACCAGAGCAAACCACAGTGGCTTTGGAAAGCTCCCTTGATGTATTCGGTGTGTGGGCAGGCACACAGGTGCATTCTTGGCATCTCCTGTCATGGATTTAACCCCTGCTGGGCAATTCCCATGGTGCCCTCTCAGCTGTGTGAAATAAATCCTCCCTTCTTCGCCTAAAAAATCCTCACACAGACCAGGTCCATTGCGAGCTGAAGGTGCAAACCATCAAAGACTTGTTGCAAAGGGTAAATTTTCCTCCGTATCCAAACACCAAATCTCCCAACTCCCTCTGGTGCTTTCCAAAACAGCTTCCCCCTATTAGAGCTCTGAAGAGGGTTATTCATTTTTTAAAACATTCCCTGTTATGGGAATGATTCCCTGCTTTTAGCAGTGGTTCTAGATAAGCAATGCAACTTTTGTACCATTGTTTTCCAGGCTGTCAACACTTCCTCTAACCTCTAGGACGTTCTATAACTTCCCCTTTTGGGAGCGTGCACCTGTTTCAATAAAACTAAGTTATCACTATAATATGACATTAATGTGTTGATAACCTCTGACCGAGTTGGTCAGAGCGTGGTGCCAGCAATGCCAAGGTCGTGGGTGGGCCATCCACTTAAGAGTTGGACTTGGGGATCCTTGTGGGTCCCTTCCAACTCAGTACTCTGTGATTCTGTGATTCCCCTGCAGGAATCTTGCTGTTTATTGGAAGGAGAGCAGAAGTGAAAGCATGTCCCAAGGTGGAAAGGGATCTCAGAAGCTGCAGGTTGGGAGAGGTTGCACGTCCAGGCCATGCCCCAGCTCACCCTCATCCCTCCTTCCCAGTGAGGTTCTTTTGGGTCATAATTCATAATCCCAGACTGGGCACCTCAGTCAGCCCCCAAAATGCTTTGCTGGCCAAGTTTGCTCACTTCCTGTGTCAGATCCCTTCTCCCTCTGTGGAGAAGAGAGCCTACTGCTGTCAGACAAATGCTAAAATCGCCTGCTCTCAGCATCTACACCAAATTCACCCTACGTTCATCCCTCTGTTCATCCCTCTGTTCATCCCTGTGTTCGTCCCTCTGTTCATCCCCGTTTTTCCTTCCAACCATCACTGAGCCCTTTGGGAGGGATGAAGGAACAAAACCCCATGACTTAAATGATAACATGTACATTCTGAATCCCATTGTGGAGAGCAGTGAGCAACCAGCTGAACTCTTCAAGGCACTGTGAATGACTCATGAAAACCAGTCAAAAACCCTTTTAGGAAATGACCCAGTTAAAGAAATCAGAATCTACTCACAGACGATTTGCAAACCAAAGAATGAGCCCATGGAACCCGTTTCCCAGGGCCTGACTCATCCTCTCTAGTATCCTTTTTGCTTTTTTGCTTTGAGCAGTTCAAAAAATTTGTATGAAATTGCTAGAGTATTTTATAGCTATTACTCACCAGCTCAGCATGATTAAATGCAACCTATAATACACATAAAGGCCAAATTTCCAAAAAATGTCAGACTGGCTCAGGAGCTAAATTTCCCAGGAGCCTGAAGTGTTGGAAATGCTGAGGACTGCAACACATCATTTTGAGGCTCTGTGCCACCTCGGAGTGCTACTCCTCAGCTCTCTAGGCTGCCGAGGCCATCAGGGGGTTGCTTACACTGCCCAGCTCTCTTCAGGTTTTGCCAGCTACAAGGAAGAGTCTCTTTTAACCTAAAATTCTCTTTTAGGATGAAATCTTTAAAGTCAGGTAACCTCAGTGGATAGACTCTTCCTTGTAGCTGGCTCCACTGATGAGAAAAGGACCCATCAGGTGCCTGATGTGGAAGGAATGCTCTGCCCCAGGATAAGCTTATCCTGGACAAGGCTCCTACTTCCAAGGCAGGTGTGGCAGGACCTGTTTGGAGGCCGAAGTTACAGAATCACAGAATATCCTGAGCTGGAGAGACCCACAGGATCATCCAGCCCACCCCTGGCCCTGCACAGACACCCCAACAACCCCACCCTGGGCATCCCTGGCAGCGCTGTCCAAAGGCTCCTGGAGCTCTGGCAGCCTCGGGGCCGTGCCCATTCCCTGGGGAGCCTGGGCAGTGCCCAGCACCCTCTGGGGGAAGAACCTTTCCCTGATCTCCAGCCTGAGCCTGCCCTGGCCCAGCTCCAGCCGTTCCCTGGCTGCTGTCCTTGTCCCAGGAGCAGAGATCGGAGCTGCCCCTCCTCTTCCCCTCACAAGGGAGTTGCAGCCTTTAGTGAGGTCTGACCTCAGTCAAATCCAGTTGGACAGTCCAGGTGCCCTCAGCCGCTCCTCATACGGTTCCCCTCAAGGCCCTTGGTCATTCTCGTGTCTCTCCTTTGGACATTCTTTAATGGCTTCATGTCTTTCTTGTACTGCAGAGCAGAGCAGGACAGTCACTCTCATGGGATCTTGTTTTTCCTCCCGAAACCAGGTGTTCTGGTTTGGGCTGCGGTACAGTTGATTTTCTTCCCAGTGGCTGGAATGGGGCTGTGTTTTGGGTTTGTGCTGAACACAGGGTTGATCATACAAAGATGTTTTTGTTATTGCTGAGCTTAGCCAGAGCCGAGGCCTTTTCTGCTTTTCCAGCCATGCTGGAGAGGAGCAGCCAGCAGGGAAGGCTTGAGCAGGTTTACACCTGTGGGAGGTTGGGAAGGGACACAGCTGGGAGAGGTGACCCCGACTGACCACAGGGATATTCCAGACCATGTGACACCATGCTCAGTATTAGGGTATGAGGAAGAAGCAGGAAGGTGGGGACATTCAGAGCATTTGTCTTTCCAAGTAACCACTGCACGTGATGAAATCCTACTTTCCCAGAAGTGCCTGAGCACCTGCCTGCCCATGGGAAGCAGGGAATTAATTCCTTGTCTTGCTTTGTGTTTCTTGCGTGGCTTTTGCTTTCCCTATTAAAATGTCTTTACCTCAAGCCAGGAGTTTTCTAACTTTTACCCTTCCAGTTTTCTGCCCCGTGGTACTGATGGGTTCCTGGGGCTTGGTGGCTGGCTGGGGTTAAATCATGCCACCAGGGAAGGGTCAGGAATTACATCTCTGGGAAGAAAAGGTGACTAGGGAGGGGTGAACCTCTGTCACAGTCTCAGAAGAGCCTCTTGGAGCTGAACTAGTGGATCAAAGCCAATAAATCTGAGCCAGAGCTCAGGGCATGGGACAAGCACAGCTCTGCTGAACTGCTTCTTCCTGGGCAGATTCAGCTTCAGGCCTCCTGAAGGACCAGCAGCTTTGAGGTTTTACCCCTGTGGGTGCCAGGAGAGGCTGTAAGAGATGTGATGGAGACAGAGAGAGCCCTTAAATCCTGTTTGTCACCCACCTGCCCCTCCTGCTGTGGGACATGAGGTTGCATCCAGACTGCTTCGTTCCATGTGTCCAGCACAGCGAAATCCAACCTTTTGGCCAGAGCAAATCTTTACCTGATTTGCAAAACAGAGCAAAATTAAAACAAATCTGCCTCTGAGAAATTTCTCAGCAACACATTGTGCCAAAAGAAAGCAAACCAAGGAAAGAGCTGGGGAGGGAAAGGACTTCTGATCCCCTTCAGGGCTGGATCTCAGGGAGCTTGAGCAGCCAGCAGGGAAGGCTTGAGCAGGGCTTCACCCTGGCCCTGCAAGCTGGGGGTGTTTGCAAAGAAGGGGTGAGTCAGCAGCTCCTGTTCCCTCAGCAAGAGTCATCCTGGCTTTTAATAGCTCCCTGTTAGCTCAGGGAGAAGGAGCAGCTGACCATGAAACAGCAGCAAGGACATCTGAGGTGGCCTAAAAATGTAACGTGTGAATGATATGTTTTTAAATAGAGTACACAAAGGGAAAGAGACAACCTGGGATAAATCCAGAGCTGAAAATCCTCTTTGGGGGAGTGAGTGAATGCAAGGTGAAGACCGAATTATCACGTTGTTTTCAAGTGAGAGGGAAGGGTTGAGCTGTCAGACCTAGAGCCATTCCTGGGAAAGGAGTGAAAAATTTCCAAATAAAAGATGCTGTGAGTGGGAAAGGCTCATGATTCTCTGTACCCACCAGGGCTTCAGTTGCAGAAATGTTCTGGGCTCTCAGCTGTCCACCTGTGTCAAACCCCAATGTCTTACAAGAAAAATCACAAATCCTTTCCAAAGTAGGTGTCACATTTAGTACTTCTCCCTTCTCGGTATGTCAGCTGCCACAGCAAAGGAATGAGCCTAGCCTTAGATGATTTCTTCCTCAGAAATCCACACCTGGCATTTTTATTTCCTTACCTCTTTGGTGGCCGTAAGCTAATTTCTTAATATTGTTTTCCTGAAAAGCTTCCATGCTCTGGGTTCAAGCTATAATTTGGAGATGACTGTAATTTCCACCCCCTCCCTCCTTCCTTCCTTCCTTCCTTCCTTCCTTCCTTCCTTCCTTCCTTCCTTCCTTCCTCTACCGAAAAACAGATACTATACCCCTGCCTCAGCTCCTTCTCACCCTCCCATGTTCTTATGGCCCCCTCAAAGTGATGCAAACAGTTCAGAAGCAAGTTCAGCTGAATCCGTGACTGCTCTGGAGGTGTCTTCAGGTGCTGGGATCCGAGTGCCTTGTTTTGGTTCAGCCATCTCTAACTCATCCCTTCTCACACCTGGCCTGTCTCATCTCTTTGTACAGCGTTGCCTTACACAGCTTGTTGCAATTATTCCTTTACTCTGAGCGTTGAAGGATGCGCTGAATGCTGCAGCCTCATCTGTGTCATCTGTCACCTGCTGTCACGGTCCCGTGGGGCCAGGCTTCCCTTTGTCATCTCCAGCTTTGAAGGTATTTCTGGAGCTTTTTTTCCCGTGCCCTTTCTGCTCCTCGCCAGCCTGGCGTGTGCTGGGAGTGCTGTTTCTATTCCAGAGTGATTGTGCTGCCCCTCTCCACGCTCCGCACTCACGTGTCCTCACCCCCATTCACTTCATTCTTATGGCCTGAGGAGCTCGCAAACAGCCGTGACGGCTTTTATTCTTCTTCCTTTCCTCTGCATCAGAATCGTTTGCTCTTAAAGGAAGATGTTTTGCACTGCAAGCAAGGGACAGAGATCTGGGGAGATGCCACTGCTGTAGGACACCCCCGAGGCGTCCCTGGGTGTGGGGGGGCTCTGTTTGAGCTTTCCCTTGAGGGGGGGTGGTAATTTGGGAAGGGAGCAGGCAAAATCCGAGCTGCACCGTGGGCTCCTCTCTGATCTGCACTCTCTTCCATCCCTTTTGTTTTGATAATCTCACCTCTTGTCGGTGGCCATCTGGGAATGGATTTCCTGCCAGGGCAATTAACTCCTATGGCAGTGTTCTCTCTTCCCACATCATTTTCTGGCTGTGTTTCAGCCTGGTACAGACACTGGTGGTAGGTGCTGTTAAGGGGAGGAATGCCAGACTGGCAGGACATGATGGCTCTGATGGCAGCGAAGCAGCACTGAGGATCCTGTGGCCTCGTGTCTGTGCCAGTCACACAGAGATCAGGGGTTTGCAGGCTCACAGGAAACACGGGTTGATCTCACCTGAGTGGGGGATGAGCAGAGCAGCAGCTCCCTGGACTGCACTTCAGGGTATTTGTACAGCACAATTTTATTTATATATTATGTGTTTGACTGGGTTCTTCAGTCCATGACAAAACTTCTTTGGAAGGCACCAGGGTTGGCATACCTGAAGTGATACTGAAAACATGCTAAGAGGTGTGTGTGAAGGTCGGTTAAGATTGTGAGAGCCAAGAGAAGGGCTGGAGATGTTCGGCGCCAGCTTCAAAGAAACATGGATAGTGAGGAACTGTTAGAAATTTTGTTTCATGCCAAAATGCAGCTTAATAGAAGAGTAGGAGAGAGCTCCAGGAGAGCTTGGGACCTGCTGGGTACCTGCTGTCCTGGTGTGCCCAATACCTGTTAAAAGCTGAGGTGTCTTAGCTGAGCTGCTCAGGTCAGACGTGGAGCCAGCGGTACAAGACCTTTAAAATAGGAGCATAAATACTTAAACCCATTTCTACCTTAAAAAGGGACTTCCTGGAGTCTTCAGCTGGGTTCTCCTGACTTGGACTCAGGTCAGGCTTGGCATAGGAATGCTCTGAAATAATTTGGCTGCTTTGTGTCCTTGGACAGAAGAAGTTATTTTTCCTGGGCCAAGTTTGAATCCAAAATCTGCTTGGCCAGGAACCTTTAATAGCTGGCGATCTTTCAGCTGCTCTGCCGAAGGACAGACACAGGAAATAGGTGTTGGTGTTCAGTGGCTGAAGATACAATACAAGGTTGCTTTTTGCTTGCCTGGGTAAGCCCAGTGTGGAGGTTCACCGGGTTAATTTCTGACTTGCAGCAATTTAAATGTTGATAATCCAGCCCTCAGTGAACTGATTCAAATTTTGTTCTCATCTTTAGAAGCCATCCAGCTCCTGCTTTGAGACCCTGGTGATGTTTTTGGCACACTCCTGCCTGGCTACTTTATGAAAACAGCAGAGATGTTTATAGAACAGCATCATTCATTCCTTTGGAGGCAGCTTCAGTGTCCTGAGTTGTCCCAAATAGCTCCTTGTGAAGAAAAAGTGACATAAATTCAGTGCATCAAACTGACTCAGGACATGGACTTGGTTCTTCGAAGATGAAGTCCTGTTCTAGAGCTGGAATCTGGTGCAATGTGTCGGTGGGGAGGTACCTCTGGAGGGCTCTGGTCCAACATGTGCTGTGGCAGGACTGTCACCAGCACTAGGACAAGCCAGCTGCACCTTTCAGCAGCCAAACATGGAAAAGCTCCAAGGATGCAGAACTCCCACCTCTCTGTGACCTGTTCCCAGGCTGCACCACCATCCAACCACACATTTTGTTTCCTTGTGTGGAATTTGAACTTCTCAAGCTTCTCAACGTGGCTGTTGCCCCATTTCCTCATTGCCCCTTGTTGTGCTGGCTGTTCTGGCTGGGAAGTTTGGCTCTGTGATCTTCAGGACTCCCAGGAGCTGCAGGTTCCTCTTACATCTCCATGGATCCACCTTTTCCCCTGGTTAAACAAGCCGGGCTCCTTCAACCCTCTCCACAAGACTTGTGCCCCTGACCACCATGGCAGCTACACTGGACCTTCTCAGGTTTCTCTAAACTCCTTTAGGACAGAGGATCTGAGCTCTGAGGGGATGATGGAATCATAGAACCACAGCACCTTTAAGGTTGGAAACGTCCTCTGAGATCACTGATTCCAACCATTCCCCAGCACTGCCAAAGCCACCACCAACCCATGTCCCCAGGTGCCACATCCATATTTTCTGAACACTTCCAAGGTAGCTTCCCTCAGCCCTCTGGCCCTGCTCCTCCTAAAGTGCGCCAGTCGGGGGTTTATCTTCTTTGCAATTAGAGCTCACTGTTACCTCAATATTCAGCCTTGGGTCTGCTGTAACCCCCGAGTCCTCTCCAGCACTGGCAGGCTTGATTTTGATGGAAAATGAATGGATTTGTTGGACCTGATATGAAATATTAAATCTCCATTCAAGGTGACATTTCATAAATTACATTCCAGCCAAATCAAGGAGTACTGAAATGTTTTTTCAGTAAAGGTGTTTATTCCTATCAGGAAACACAACTGGGTTGGCATTCTTGGAGTAAAAGCCAGGAAGACGGAGGACCACAGAGTGGCTGTGATTTTGGTTCCATAAACACACAAAACTCTGGAAGCTGTGTTTGCTGGATGTGCAGTGCAGGTGCTTTTACCTGGGCCCAGTGTCTGTAAAGCCCAAAAGTGGCTCCACGTGATCCCCAGCAGGACACACACTCGTAGGAAGTTTGGTTATGGATTCAGGCCTAGCTAATGAATGAAAACAGGGGACACATCCCTGTGCTCTCTGGGGTGTTTCTGTTCAGCTCTCCAGCATTTCCTGGGCTCTTGGCTGTTCTGGGCTGGTGTTGTCCTGGCTGGCTGTGAGCCTGGATCCCATGGTGCCAGCCCACAGGGACTCACACTGACCCCAACATCCATCTGGCTCACTATTGCTCTTTTCTATTCCCACCAGACTGGTATTTTCATTTCTGAAAAAACGTAACTTGATAGTGTCATCATTAAATCCATTCTGGAAATAAAATAAATAAATAAAAAAAGGACAAAATAACAACGCACAGACTTGTCCTTCTCATCACCCTGAAATCCAGCTCTGAGAAATGCTCTGGGATGCATCTGTCTGCTGAGGGCTTCCCCTGAGTGCTCTTCTGCCTCACCTTTTCTCCTGCAGTGTCCCCCAGGCTACCTGAATGTGAACAAGAGTGTGGCTTTGGCTTTTGTGGCAGCAGCTTTCGTACCGTTCTGGTCTCCCAGCCGTCCCTCGAGTTCTGTTTTACTTGCCATGGTCAGAGGACGCTGTATGCTCTGCAGCTCAGCGAGGGGGTCAGTCTGGCTCCGTTCTCTCCCACACACTGCAGCCCTTTCCCTGCCCTGGGCCACAGTGTGGGCAGGATGTGCTGCTTGTGGGGCTGTTGGCCCTGTGCTGGTGCTGCTCCTGGCGCTCTTCTGCTTTGAAGTCCTTTGTCACACAGGTTCTCCTGCCCTCTCATTTTGAGTTCAATCTGGGCTCAAGGTAGGCAGCCACAGAGCTTTTAGAAGGGTTTTGTGAAGACTGTGAGCACTGGAGAGTCCTGAACACTCTCTGGTCTGATGGTCTGATAGCTAATTAATCTGCAGCAAAAACTGTGTCATACTTCAGTTGGCCTGGGCTGATTCCAGGGTCACCCCGCAGGGTCCTACGTGTGTGTGCCTTCCAAACTGAAGAGCTCTTTGCTCTCAGAAGTACCTTCACCTTTTACCTGGCGAGCTCAGTGTGCTCAGCTGCTCTAGTTTTAGTTTCCCAGCACTTCAAATTTGACCTGAGCTTTTCTGTGGACACTTGCAATTTTTTTATCAACTTTTTGAAAGCACGGGGTGTGGACCTGAGCACAGCCTGTCCTTTTGCCTCAGCAGGGTGGGCAGTTCAGCCTGCAGGGTGCTTGTGCCAGTGCTCATCAGGCCAAGCTGCTGGGCAGTCCCTGCTCCTCAGCATTGGGAGATCTCTGGATCATCCCTGGAGCACCTGGCACAGCGCAAAACAGGGATCCTTGGGGCCTCTTCACCTTCCAATGCTGGCAGCCCTTCTAGAAGCTGACCTGTGATCAGAGTGCACCTGCCTAGAAAACCTGGAGCCCCCAGCACACATCCCACAGGCAGTGGGATGCAGCCTTTGCTCAGCCTCACAGGGCATTGGGATCCCTCACATTCACCAAGTACCACACAAAAACTCAAGCAAAGGCAATACAAGCAGAGCCTCATTTGTAATGGCGTTATCACAGCACCCACAGGCATCTTCACCCTGATACCTGTCCTTAAAGCCAGTGTCCTTGGAAGGGGAAGGAGTGCCAGCCCACTTCTGGTAAAGAGCCCCGAACTGAGCAATGGGGGGGGGGGGCATGGAGGAGATCTCAGGCACCCAGAACTTCAACAAGCAAATGAGCAAAGTGAGCGGATTAACTGAGTGCATCTGCTCGGCACGGAGCCATGGTGGGCAATTAACAATTGCTTTAAGCAAGGCTATTAATGAGGCCTAGGACAGGAGCCAAGCACACAAGCCAGCAATGGGTTTGGTTATCCCGACTCAAACACTGAGTTGATGTCTGACATGCCTGGGCAGCTGGGTTACCCTGCTCCTGAGATCCAGCTCTGCCTCCTGAGCAGAGGTTGCAGATTCCTCCCACCTGCAGGAGCCTGCACTGGGCAACTTTGCTGTGCAATTCTCCCAACAAGAAGTGTTGTGTCCGTGTCTTGGTTCTCCATCTCTCCTCACCCTTCAGCCAGGACATCATCAAAGACTGTCAGGGTGGATCCACCTTAACGTACTTGAGCAGGTCACTTCAGTCACCCGAGAGTGGCACCTGCAGCCCCAGAGCTCTTTGATAAGCACCTCCCAGTCCTCACTGCTGTCACTGCTGGCAGTGCACGGTGTGCCAGGAGCCACGGCTGCATCCCTGGAGCGGGGCTGGAGGAACCCTGCTCCTGGGGAAACACAATCCATATTGGGTTGTCTGTTCCAATGTGGTTTGCACAGGGCCTTGCTGCTCCAGCTGAGGTGGTCCCGTGCACTGTAGCTGCTCCTGGGGATGGCAGATCCTGTGTGAGGAGTGAGAGTGTGCCTGAGGGAGGCCTCGTCTCTCCTAAACCCCTTCAACCAGGCACGTATTGCCAGGGGGGCAGCCTTGGATCAAACGCCTTCAAACTCAGCTCTCCGTCCTGAGATCTGGGGCGTGGTGCTGGAAATGGCTGTTGAATGAAACCTGGAAGGTTCTACAGACACTTTTGCATGTGACTGTCACACAGTGAAGGTACAGAGAGAGTCAGGGAGGCCGTAGAACAAGGTGGTCCTTGTCTCTCTGGTTTCTCAGATCTGGGATATTGGCTTTGTTCTATGGGGCCTCCTGGCTTTTTCCTTTCCTGGTGACCTTGACCAAAGGTCAGAAGCTTTTGATTAGGGGAATACTTTGTTAAAGCAGGACTTGGAGCTCTTTCCAAGCTCTGCTCAGGCAATGAGACGGTTTACAGTACGGGCAGAAGAGCAGAGCAGACATCAGCACCATTTACTGTCATTGCTGCCTGGGGTTGTGCTGTCAGCAGCACAGACCCCTCTCCACGTGCTGTGTGTGACACCAGGGCTGGGGTGGCAGCTGCCACTCCAGTGCTGTGCTGGAACTCTCCAGACACAGCTGAAAGAGCTTCTCCAGTCCAGGTGAGTGGTGGCTGTGAGGGTGAGGATGGTACCTCCCACCTTGACATCAGGGGACAAGGAGAACTTTGATTAAGGAGCCGCAATTATCTCTAGTCCAGGTCACCCTGGGCCGTCACAGCAGCCAGTGCAGTAAAATACAAAGGTACATGGCTGAGGCTGAGGGCTGGGAGGTGATGGAAGAGGCTGTAGGCCACAACCCAAGTGTAGAAAAGGCTGAGTAACCACACCAGGTTGAATTCCAACTCTATGCAGGCTCTCCTCTACCAAAACCAGGGAGCAGAGTATGGAAATAATCCCTGAACACACACACCTTCTACACCGGGGACTGTGGCAGGGCACAGGGCAGAGGTGGGGTGTCCTCTCTCTGGCATCTTCCACCTGGGCATAGCTGAGGGTGAGAGATGTCGTGTTGGGCTTATCGCACCTTTAGACTCTTAATGTCTGCAAATGAGCTGGCTCTGGCAGGGCGTGTTTCACTTGATATTAAAAGTCTCTTTTAGAATGAGAAACACATTTCCTTCTCTCTACCCACTACAAAGGAAGGCTGCGGCTCAGTTCTAGATGCTTATATTCAGTAGATGAATTCATCAAGTCTGAGGACAAAAAGGGTAGATAAACTATTTGCATAGCTGAGGAAGCATAAAAGCTTGCTTACAGCCAGTGAAGGGCTTTGATTCACTGCAGGACATTGCTGAGACCTGGGACAAGGACAAGGATGTTCTCTGACAGGATTTCAAGTCCCATCCACTTTGTATCCATCTGTTACTACCCCGTCTCCAATGCCAAGGATTAACACAGCAGAATGATTTTCAGTACTTTCAGAGAAGAAGACATATTTTAAGAAAAAAACAACCAGAACTGCATCTTCAGAGTTTGCTCTGGTACCTGGACAAAAATATCACCATCTGGAGATCTCCCCTCAGGGAGGAGGCCTTGAAAACTGCTGATCCCTCCTCTGGAGGGGCAATGGGTTTGGGATGACAGGAAATCTCAGTTCCAGCCCAGCAGTGTCAGTGCAACTGCTTGAATTCAGGCTTGGTGAGGAAGTTCTGTGAGGGGTCAGGGGAAATCCCAAAGGCAAGGATTTGAGCACAGTGTAATGGGACACATGTTGTCAGGAAAGAGAGGGATGTGTGTATTATGTTAAGCTCAGCTGTGCTTGGTACAAGTCCAAGGATGCTCTTGGGGCTGTACCAAGCTTAGCTGACCATAAGCTGGGTTGAAAACAGCACAGCAAAGAAGAGAGAGCTGAGTGACCCATGGAAGTGGTGGAAAGATCTTCTGAATATGAAAACCAAAACTGAGCAGATTGGAGCCCTCAGCTGAGACTCATGGGCTGCATAAATGCAGCTGAGAATGACCCCTTGGAACAAGGAAATCAGAAAACTATCGGTGGAGGATTGTGGAGTGGAGATATGAAGTGTTTGCACAACTATTGGAAGAGACTGATGCTGGGAGGGAAATGGATCCTTGACGGACTGCGGGGCGGATGAAGTTACTGACGGCTTCAGCGCGCTGAGGCAGCTGCTGTTCTTGCAGATTTCCTGTAAAGGGAAAATGGAAGAAGTCCAGAGAACAAAGAAATAACAGCAACTTTACAAAGTAATTTGTTGGAAATGCAGGTTTGGAGATTCTGGAGAAGTGCACCGAGGAAATGTCTGAGTGAACGGGTTTGGGAGAAGGTAAAGGAAATAACTGATGGACTTTTAGCCTGCAGAGGGTGTGGTGTGTGTATGTGTGGATATTTTTGACTTATAAGCTAATAAATGAATCTTTATTATCTGAGACCAGAGCTCAGGAACATGGCCTGAAATAACTTGCAGGACTGTAGAGGAAAAAAGGATGGGGCAGGTCTGGGAGGTTCTTGGAGGACCAGAAACTGCTCTTTGGGCTGGAGGTGACACAAATGACATGGTGTGGCTGTTGAATGGGGCTGAGCAGGTGTTTCTCCTGTGCAGGAGGCTGCACAGGAGAATGCTCCCAAATCTCTGGGAGCATTCCCAGCCACTGTGTGTGTATCGAGTCCTGCAGGTTCTGTAGCGCAGTACAGCAGGAAAAATGCTGGGATATACTGGATTATTCCCATGTGGAAGTGGTACATTGGAACAACTCTTCTCTGCTAGCACTACATCACAACCTTAACAGGCTCAGTGACATCAGCACAAACTTGGGGACTAAACTCCCCAAAATATTGACTCCAAGGCCCCAGCACTGGGACAGACAGCAGACGTGAACTGGGAGAATTTGGAAAAGAAGTACAGAGTTCCTGCATCCTGTGCTGGGAGAAACAGCAAAGACCAGGAAGAAAAGGAATTTGCATGCAGGAATGAGGTTGGGTTTCTGAGGGGTGACCAGCATGAAATAGCAACAGTGGAGAATTTACATATTTGCATATATCCTGTATGGATCCCTGCAGCAGCTGGGCTTAGACAGTGTCCCAGTAGCTGCCCCTGGATCCCAGGACTCCCTAGTTCCTGACACTGAGAAATAGGAGCTCCTGAGTTCCACCCCTCGCTCCTGCTGCTCAGAACGCTTCACACAGAAGGTTGTGCTGGGCACTGAGTTCTCATGCACTGCCTTCCATTCCCTGCCTTTTGTTCCTCCTCTAAACATCCCCAAATGCATTGTGCAATCTCCAAATGCCCTTCTGGAATCACACTGCTCTCCGGCAGGGACCCTTCTCAGCCTGGGAGTCTGTCTGAAGCGTTGCTCCCACCTGGAGCGTGAGGCTGCTGGACCACGATGGACCAGGATGGACCAGGATGGACCAGGATGGACCAGGATGGACCATGAGACAGCCAGCTGTGCTCGGCTGTGCCTGGGAAGAGCTGGGGCTGGGTGCTGTGTTCACTCTCTCTGCGTTGCTTGGGCTCCATCCCTGTTCCTTTGTGTTTGTGGAGATGAGCCAACAAGAACTGCAGAACTACAATTGCTGGGGAAAGGTGGCCTGGATGACGGCGTCTCTCAGAGAACAGCAACAATGAGGAGGACCTTGAAGAGTTATTGGATGGGAAAATTAGACACGGAGAAGAAGAGAAGGTTAAAAGCTGCAGATAATCAGTGCAGACAATATTAGTGAAAACATGTCAACATAACTGCATTTCCCTTTGTTTCAGAGACAAAGGGCCTGGGATGTTGGAATGCTTGGCAACAGCTTCTCTGAGGCTGGGCTAAAAACACCTCGTTGATAGGAGTGGCTGAGAACTAAGGCAAAAATTGATTTTTCCTCGGGGGAAGGTTTGCAAGGAGGACAAATTCAGAGAGAAGTCCAGACAAACATGTTTTGCTGAGCTCTGGCTGAGGACCATCTTCCCAAACTGGAATTATTCCAGCTCATGAGAACAATGAAAAAGAGTCTCTCTGTTCACAGGGTTGCTGGGACTTTACAAGTGCACTGAACATTGTCTGGCAGGTTGATGAAGATGTTCAAGAGGAGTGACATGAGTGTTTGTCCTCACTAGGGACAGGTCTTTCTGTCTTTGACTGAAAATGCTTTGCAGCCAACATCCTTCTTTCCTAAGTATTAAACACATCCTCTTGAAAAATGGGCTGTTACTTTGACAATGAAAAGAATATATTTAGGAGTTTGTCTGGAATGATATTTGTATCTGTTCTTTCACTGTCCCATAAATAATTCTAACCAAAACCACTGCTGGGTTTTCAGACCAACCTGTCCTTTTTCTGGAATGCCTCCTGTTCCCTGCTCTGGGATCACGTTAGGGAATGCCTTCATCTGGACAGCTGGCAGGGTTGGATGGAGCCCTTTGGAATGACACTCCTGGGTGATGCACAGCAGTAGACACTGCTCTGTGTGTGCATCTGCCTTCAGAGCTCAGCATCTGCCTTGGAACCTGGGCAAGAACTTGTCAAGCTCTTGCTTCCCAGGAGCCTGCAGACGTACTTGACCATAATCTTGAGGTACTTGACCACCACTTCTCTCGATCCAGGTCTATGGAGCCTGGCTGGGAGAGCTGGGGGTGCTCACCTGGAGAAGAGAAGGCTCTAGGGAGAGCTCAGAGCCCCTTCCAGGGCCTAAAGGGGCTCCAGGAGAGCTGGAGAGGGACTGGGGACAAGGGATGGAGGGACAGGACACAGGGAATGGCTTCCCAGTGCCAGAGGGCAGGGATGGATGGGATAGTGGGAAGGAATTGTTCCCTGGGAGGGTGGGGAGGCCCTGGCACAGGGTGCCCAGAGAAGCTGTGGCTGCCCCTGGATCCCTGGCAGTGCCCAAGGCCAGGCTGGATGGGGCTGGGAGCAGCCTGGGACAGTGGGAGGTGTCCCTGCCCAGGGCAGGGGTGGGATGGGATGGGATTTAATGTCCCTTCCAACCCAGGCCATTCTGTGACTCTGGGATTCTGGGGTAAATTGAAGCCCATGTGAGTGAAAAGCTCCCACAAGAGACAAGTTCTGCTGCTGCAGCAAAGGAAGCGAACTACAACAGGACACTAATGTGACAATGAACAGCAAAAAAACCTTCCAGAATTGCTCCAATTCTTGTCCTTGCTGTCACAGGCTGCACTGGAACTTTGGTTAGAAGGTCTCCAGGGAATCCTGGTGTCTTGTGCTCCATAAGAAATGTCCAAGGGATTGAGAGTCTTCCCTGGACATCATCAGGGAGGAGATATCCCAAGGCTCATGGAGTCTTTTTCCCATGCCAGAGTCCAAAGTTCTTACTGCTGCCAGTGCCCCACAGGTGCCCAGACCTCAGTGCTGGAGGGGGCTCTCCCAGTGCTGGAGGGGCTGTCCCACTGCTGGGAGGGGCTGTCCCACTGCTGGAAGGGGCTGTCCCACTGCTGGAAGGGGCTCTCCCAGTGCTGGGAGGGGCTGTCCCATTGCTGGGAGGGGCTGTCCCACTGCTGGAGGGGGCTCTCCAAGTGCTGGGAGGGGCTGTCCCACTGCTGGGAGGGGCTGTCCCACTGCTGGAGGGGGCTCTCCCAGTGCTGGGAGGGGCTGTCCCACTGCTGGGAGGGGCTCTCCCAGTGCTGGAGGGGGCTCTCCCCCTTGGAACACATGCCATACTGCAAAGTGACTGCCTTGGCCAGTCTGAGTCCAGTGCCTTGTGACTGCTGTGATATTGGGTGGATGGAAATTCAGGGCTCCTGATCTGAGTCTTATTGCCTTTTCTTTCAGTGTTCTGTGTTCCAGATAAGAGCTCTGAGGAGAAATTGAGCTCCAGGCTGTTATTTTTATGAACTATTAGCACTTTCTGTCCGTTAGCCATTCTGACATCTTCCAGCTCCCTTTCATGTCTCTCCCTGTGTTCCTTGCTGTCTTTGTCAGCTTTCCTTTCCTCACTAAAATGTTACCTACAGCCCAAGGTTGAGGATAACACCGCACTTACTAATTTCTCTGACACGTCCAAATTTATTCCCTCCCTCCTGGCCTCAGGACTTCCTCCTGCTGAAGCTGATGATGCCACAGGGGTTAAGAAACCAAACATCTTTAATGCAGATAAATAGGAAAGGGAACAGAACAGTACAAAAAAAAAGCTTTCTTCAAACTGTGCCCTCAACTTTCAGCTACCTCCGGGTTTCATGGCTCATACCTTCCGAAGTGAGACATTTCACACTCCGTGGAGATTGCAGCACTTTAGATGAGACTTCCCAGGCTGGTAACCCCTGGTGCACTCAATACACCCAGATTCCAGCCCCTGGCATTTCTCTCCCCACCTCACAGCAGCTGCTCCCCTTCAAGCCTGCACAGGCAAGCACTGACTTCTGTCCCCACTTAAACCCTAGACTAAGAGCTGGAAACCCAGAACCTGCACTCCTGGGAGCAGTGTGGCCATAGGGCCCCTCAGAGCCTTTAAAGCCGTGTACTTGCATGAGCTGAGAGCTATAAATGCACACAGCTCCTCGTTGGGGTTTATGTTCCAATGCAAAGCTCATTTTGCTGTCTTCAATTAAGATTTTTATTATTTTTACCATTTGAGGTTCATTAAGGTTTTTACTGACAAAGTTTCAACTGAAGTTAATAATTTGCACAAAATAAAACCAACTTTCATAAAAGCTCTGCCCAAAGCCTGGGGAATCTTCCTGCAGCTCTTCCTCCAGAAGCCAACACCTCCGCTTGGGATTTGCGGCAGTTTGGGGGAGAAACCTCTGGTTGTGCTGGAGGTCTCGTAGGAGGCAGGGAGTGCTCCTGCCAGCACCCTCATCTTCGCTCTGCTCTTCCCTGTGCCTCAGTGCTCCGCCAGAGCTACTCAGGATATTCTCAAGTTTGCTCTTCCCTCCTGCCTGAGTGCCAGGCAAAAACTTCATCAGCCGGACACAGAGTGTAATTCTCCCAAAAGCCATGAATTTCCAGTTTGATGACCAACAGGGATTGTGGACATTTCTGATCAGAGAAGCTGCAGCTGTTTCTTAATATCTGAATATTGTCCCATCCAAAAGTGCATCTCAGGAGTGCTGGGGATTCTCCAGCCTTGGAGGAGCATGTTTGAATGTTGATTGCAGTGTCTGCTGGTTGAGAAAGAACAAATGTATAAATCAGATCCTCCAGTAAGAGGGAGATGCTACAGAAACGCAAATATCTTGAGAAGCACTTGTGTTTCCCAGGCTCAGTGTCCCACTGTTTCAAAGACAGGGTTGGTTAGGCCCACTCCTGGAAGCAGGAGTCATGTTCCTTTGGTTGGAGGAGTCCCCTCAGCCGCAGCTGCAGAGGACAGAGCTGGGAGGGCTGCATGGCCCCTCTCTGCTGTGCTGTGATTGATGGCTCAGTAAGACTCTGGAGGGAATTTTGTTTTGTATGTTTAAGGATTGGTTACATAAAATATTTCTTTCATCCACAAATTTCTTCCTTTCACTCTGAAGTGGTTTCTCCCCCTGAACTCTCAGTTCTGACCCCAAAAGTGTCCGTATGGCAAGTCCCAGGGCATGAGGGATTGGATTTTACAGTACATTTATCATGATCCAAAACCCTCAGGGAAGAGGGCTGTTTCCCTGTAAGTCCATCCTTCACTGTCCTGGCTGCCACTCACACTCCAAGGCACCACGGGGGGCAAGCAGGACTCCTCTGCTTGTTTGGACAAGTGCTTCAAACACTTGTGAAACTCCTGGAGCTGCAACCCCTCTCGGGGCTGCTGGGGAAAGTGAGGGCTGACATCCATCCACGTATTAACAGCCACACCAACACAGCCATGGGCAGACCTTTCTGTCCCCTGTCATCATGCTCAGTGGTGCCAGGAGGACACAGAGTTCACGGGGATCACTGGGATCACCGGGATCACCAGAGCTGTTTCCAGCAGTCACTCCTCTCAACATGCAGGCAGCCTCGTGGGGCTCCTGGAGTTCGTGCTGAATCAGCACATAAAAACACCTCCTGCTCCTTCCTGGTGATTTGAATTCTGTGCATTTGTAGAAGGAAAGACTCTTCCAACATTTCATCTAAATCGTTATTCATGCTCAGTTTACTGTTTGTCTGGTTTTTTTAAAACACAACTGAAATTCATCATAAATGTCTCATGAGTAAACAAAGGTGTTAATCTATTTGCTAAGCGCGGCTGCTGCTTGCTCTGCTGCCGAGAACATGACACAAAAACAGCCTTTCCTTGACACCAGTGTCAGGCACGCCTAAAGAATGCCCTCCATCTGCCTTTGGGGACATGGAAAGATCAGGGACATGGGCTGGACTTCAAGGGCTGAACTTGATGATCCTGGAGGTCTTTTCCAATCTTAATGATTCTGTGATACAAAAAGAGCACGAGATGAGGGCAGTTGGGTGATTTTGATGCCAGACATTGTTGTCACCAGAGCCCCAAGACACCCAGCTCTGGGTTTCCATGCCAGAGCACAGAGCTGTCCCCACACAGGGCAACTACTGGGAAACACCTCTGTCAGATGTCCTGCAGGACACCAGCTCTGTTGTGGTCCCAAGCAATGTGCTGTGATGTGGGGACAAGGAAATCTCCTCCTTGGCCACCCAGGGCTCGGCCAGGGTTGTCCATGGGTGAGAACATGGCCAGGCTCAGTGTGCAGAGATCAACTGCTTCAGGGCACCTGACCTCCAGCCTGGCCTCAAGTATCCTTCATGTGAGATGAGAGTGACCTGCTGCTCTCTCTTGCCGACACCCAGGGCTGGGCAGCACCAGCTGAACTGGCTGGGGTGGCATCATTGTCCTTCAGCTGGTCTTGTGCCCTTTCCAGTGGGCTACCCAGTGCCAGGGTGTCTGAGGAGAATGATCCTTGTTGGTCCTCAAGACAGGAAATTCATGGCTTTTGGGAGAATTACACTCTGTGTCCGGCTGATGAAGTTTTTGCCTGGCACTCAGGCAGGAGGGAAGAGCAAACTTGAGAATATCCTGAGTAGCTCTGGCGGAGCACTGAGGCACAGGGAAGAGCAGAGCGAAGATGAGGGTGCTGGCAGGAGCACTCCCTGCCTCCTACGAGACCTCCAGCACAACCAGAGGTTTCTCCCCCAAACTGCCGCAAATCCCAAGCGGAGGTGTTGGCTTCTGGAGGAAGAGCTGCAGGGAGATTCCCCAGGCTTTGGACAGAGCCTTTATAAAAGTGCATTTTATTGGTGGAACATACAAACTTTTATTGAAACCTTTTTAGTAAAAACCTTAATGAACATTAAATGGTGAAAACGAGAAAAATATGAATTGAAGACAGCAAGCAATACCAGCTCCACATCCTGGCAGACACTCCTGTCACCTAAGGCTGAGAGTGTCCCTGGGGGATGGCCAGGCCCCAGGCTGCCTGCAGCAGTGTCCCCTGCATGGCAGAGCAGCTCCTGTGCTGGCAGAGCAGCCCTGCAGAGCATCTCTAGGACTCCTCCTCCCCCGTCAGTCTCCAGCAGTTACAAACTGGCTCAGCCCTGTGGTAGGAGGTTTAGTAATGTCCTTTCCCAAATATGTTAGTGTTAACATTGCTAATTGGACATTCTCATTATGCCCATAAATTCCAGTCCCACCGGGGTTCTGCACTACAGATGTGCAAATCCAGCTTTACAATCCATTGCTCTGGCGTTTCTGGGTTGTGCTCAGCATGATTTAAGTGAAGAACAGTGGTGGCTGATGACTGCAAAGGCACCTAAGCGTGCTGGGGATTGAAGCTGAACAGCTCAGACACATCACTTTGAAAAGTGGCTTCTCTGGGAAGAAAAGGGCTTTTTGGAAGGAGTTTTGCTGCGTGAATATTAAGTAAATTTGGCCATAGTTCTTTGGGAGAGAGAGGATATCCGTTCCTCATGTTTGTGCCCAGATCCAATCAGCACAGACCAGCAGGGCCATTTAATGGGCTCATGAGTGCTGCTGATTGAACACTCCCCTCCCTGCTCATTTCCTAGGAATTGCTTGAAGAGCCCAATCGTTCTTCCCTTGGCCAGTTGATGGATGAAGGTACCTCCTCACATTTACTCTTGGATGCGAATCAGCCCCTGAGGTACGTTATTTTTGAATGGGAAAGTTTTTGGAACTTCTCTGTGTTGTCAGATGAAGCCAAGAAATGAGAAGCTGATGGAGGCGACAGAGGCAGAAGGAGCTGGAAGACTCAGCAGGGCTCAGTTGTTACCTCTGTGTTGGCAGATGGAAGGGAAGGGGCAGTGACACTCCAAGTGGGATCAGAGCACTCCGGATCTGCTTCTCACTATGAAGTTTTTTCTTCATAAACATAAAAATCTTCAAAATACCCAAGTGCACATCAGTGTGGTTGGAGATTTCTCAAGTGCAGGTATTTGCTTGCTGTAAGAAAATTATCATCAACTATGAAAAAGGGGAAAAAAGAGAAAGGGAGATCACAGGGCTTTTTCCAGTCTGATTTTTGGATCAGCTCCAGAAAGCATGTCTTCACTAAAATAAACTGATGCAGGATATGTTTGTGTGGCTATTATGATACACCTGTAATTTCCTTCCTCCTGTTTATAAAAGCCTCAGAACATGATCACGGAATAAAACCAATAAAGAGCAATTCCAGCCAGTTCCCTCATTTATGGGATGAATCTCACACTGTGAATAATGAAGAGTGAATGGCTGAAGTAAATAGTTGGCAATCAATCTGCCTGGCTGGGCTCAGCACATGCAATCAGACAAGGTGCAGCACAATCCAGCTGGATGCAAGGTCACTGTCTGGAAACAAAAAATGCAGGTTGCAATCACCTGGTGGGGGATTGCACCCTGGGGAGCACAGCGGGAGTGGGGCCACGCTGGAAAATGAGGAATTTCGGGGGTTAAGGTGTCCATGATCCAGGAGAGACAAACCACGCACCAACAAATCTGAGGCACAGGTACACACAGCCAAGGGAGGTCAGGGCTGCTACCAAAAATTTAATGGAAAGATAAAGATTCAAGAGTCAAAGCCACAGCTTTGCCACCTTCAGGGGATGAGCTCTTGCGAGACCTCAGGCAGTGGAAGAGGTTGGTTCTCATGTGGGAGCACAAGAGCAAACCTTGGTCTCTGATGTGTCAAGGAGCCCTGTGCCAGGTGGAAGGTGAATTTGATCTCTTGGGTGTTCCCAGGAAAATCCAGAAGACCTTTTCTTAAGAAGCAGAAACCCACTGAAACCATCTGAATGCTCCTGAGAAGAAGCTTTTTCCTGTCTGGAAGCAAGATTTCCACAGTTCAGGCAGAAAGAGGAGACGGAATGGATCAAGCTGGGGTGACGGGAGTGCCTTCCTTCAGTGGAGGTGGTGTTGCAGCCAATCCACCTTTTTCCCACCCGGCCTCTCTGGTGATCCTGCAGGACTTGGGGCTGCTGAACACCTCAGAAGAGACACCATGGAGATCCAGGGTGCTGGGAACAAGCCCTGGAAGCGTCTGGATGAAGCCAGAGAACCAGAGGGGCCTTTGTGTGTCTGGGTAGGTAGGACAGGAGCCATGGCAGGACACATTGCACTCCTGCCACTGCATTCCCAGCAAATCCAGTCATTTCTCCCCACCATTTCACTGCCCCATCTCTGAGCCTGGAAAGCAGGGACCTGGCTGGTGGGGCTGAGACACAGAGGTTGGGCTGGGAGGCTGTGGAGCTTGTGACTGTGTGCCAGAAGGCTGATGAACATAAAGGAGTCTGAGGAAAGGAAGGATGGACAGGGATAGGAAAGGAGAAGAGGGAAATCACTGTCTTTGAGGATAGAGGCAAGCAGGTAAGGAAGGCAATGGTGAGCAGGGTCATAGTCATTGAAGAGTTGGGAATGGGCAGGACAGGGCTCCTGGCAGATCCATTCATGGCCCAGTGCATCCAGAGGTTCTTTTGGACCAGGGAAAGGAGCAAAGGAAAAGGTCTGCAGAGGGAATGGCTGGGGACAATCAGTCATCAGACACCAGCCAGTGCTCCCAGGATCCCTCTGTGGAGCTGCAGCCTGTCTGGGAAAGCAGAACACAGGGACAAGGATTTTACTGGAAATGTGGGTACTCACAGGTCTTTATACAGTGAGTATTTGCAGAGCACTCGGCTTGGGATGTGCACAGCCTTGAAGGAAAATGGAAAATCCAAATCGGAGCTGAATGTTCATTGCTCTCCAGGGAAGCCAGCAGAGCTGTCTCTGACACCCTGAGTCTGGGTGCTGATGATTTGTGGGTGTGACCTATGGTCAGCAGTGCCACAGAGCCAGCCCTGGCTCTCAGTGTTCACACACTGCACAGCATGAAGGGTTAAGCCCTGCAGGTCTCAGATCAAGCAGCATCTGCCTGGTACTGCCTTTCCTGGAAAAATTATGGATTCTTGGCAGCAAGCTAATAAACCAATCAGCAGTAATTAGCATCTTTTGAGGAATGAGCTGTCGGGTGGCATTCCAGGAGTAGAACATCTTGCCTGAGTGAAGTAAAGTGTGAAGGAGCTCTGAGCGAGGTGGGGCTGTTCTGTGGGACTCTCTCTGGAGCACTGTCCCCAAACCTGCAGCAGAGCAGGGGAGCCTGGACTGACATTCCAGGTTCACACAGCACTTCTGGAGCAAGCTGGCTGCTCGTCCTTCCTTCCCAGGGTTTTTTCCTGCCATCTGCAGCCCTGCCTTGAACAAGGAGCATGCTCACATGGGCACATCGGGGCATGGGGCTGGCCCAGATTTTGATCTATTACTAAAATGGTGCTTTTTGCTGCGTGGAATGCCCAAATTTTTAGTAGAAATGCTTCAATCAAAATGCAAAATCACCAGACCCAGCTCTGCCATTGACACCCTCACTTTCCTGCCATCATACTGAATTCTGCACTTTCTGTGCTCCCACATCCCAGTGAATGGGAGCTCGTCTCCAGCACCCACCAGGAAACATCAGAGAAATGACGCTGTCCTACCTTCAGATTTGGGCCAAAAGATTTTCATAAGAATGAAACATTCTGGAGAAGTTTAAATGTTTTCCCTGTGAATAAAAAAATCATCCTGAGAATTTGCAGTCCACAGAACCAACACACCACCCCTCATCCTCCCATCCTGGTGACTTGCCATGGCCCTGCACATGCTGAGAGAGGCAAGACAGGACACCTTGGCAAGGTCTCTGCTCACTGTGCACCAGCGCTGCTCCCTTCCAGAGCCCCGAATCCTGCTGGAAATACAACTCTCCCGTGGCTCATCTCTCTGCTTCCCCCTGCAGCCTCTGTGGCGGTGTCAGCAGAGCGGGGCTGGTCAGAGCTGTGATAAGTGGGTGAGAAGAGGCCCCTGAGGATGGTGATGGGAACCATCTGGCACATGTGTGGTGACATATTGCTGCCAGACCTGCACTTCCAGCTCCATTAGCCTCAATTAGAGTGGATTGGAATATTTAGCACAGGTTCAAGTGAAAGTGACTGTGAATGGGGCTGCTGGGTTGGCTCATCAGGAGCCACTGAGAAATGCTGGATGAGCACAAACCCCCGTGGGTGGGGAAGGAGGGTGATGCTGTCAGGGCACCCTTGGAGCTCATCGTGCTGCTGTGTCTGTTGTGCATCAGCCTCTCGAGGGTTTGGGGAGACCTTGGAGCCCCTTCCAGTGCCTAAAGGGGGCCCACAAGAGGCTGGAGAGGGACTTATTGCAAAGGCCTGCAGAGACAGGACACGGGGTAGTGGGTTTAAGCCAAGGAGGGTAGATTTAGCTTGGATATTGGGAAGGAATTGTTCCCTGGGAGGGTGGGGAGGCCCTGGCACAGGGTGCCCAGAGAAGCTGTGGCTGCCCCTGGATCCCTGGCAGTGTCCAAGGCCAGGCTGGACAGGGCTTGGAGCAGCCTGGGACAGTGGAAGGTGTCCCTGCCCATGTGTGTTTGGTTTGCACAGCCTGGTTTTTGGTACTGGGGGGGCCACAGAGGTGGCTCCTGTGAGAAGCTGCTGGAAGCTTCCACCATGTCCAGCAGAGGCAGTCCCTGATGGCTCTGAAGAGGGACATGGCAATGGCCAAGGCTGGGCCAATGAGAGGCTGGTAATGCCTCTGTGATAACAGATTTAAAAAGAAAATCAAAACAAAGTGGGGCAAAGTTTTTTCTAGCCAGAGAAGAGGAGGAGGTGAGAACATGTGAGGGAAACAACATGGAGACACCAATGTCAGTGAAGGAGGGGCAGGAGGTGCTCCAGGTGCCGGAGCCGAGATGCCTCAGCAGGCCGTGATGAGGACCATGGTGGAGCAGCTGTGCCCCTGCAGCCCCTGGGGATCCACGGGGATGCAGAGATCCACCCACAGCCCCTGGGGATCCACGGGGGATGCAGAGATCC
>VXAD01010374.1:36111-48687 GCA_013399195.1 Dicrurus megarhynchus
TGGGGATCCACGGGGGATGCAGAGATCCACCCGCAGCCCCTGGGGGAGGTGCCCGTGCCAGAGCGGGTGGATGCCTGGAGGAGGCTGTGATCCAGTGGGAGACCCGGTGCAGAGAGGGCCCTGCTCCCAGGCTGGGGCAGCCTGTCCTTGAAGAACTGACCCCGTGGAAGGGTGACCCACGCTGCAGCAGTTTTGGGAGGGCTGTGTGCCCGTGGGAGGGGCTCACGCTGCAGCAGGGGCGGTGTGGCTGCTGCTGGTGAGAGCGGACCCACGCTGGGGAAGCTCACGGAGAACTGTCTCCTGTGGGAGGGACCCCACGGCCTCACAGGGGAAGACTCCTCTCCCGGAGCAGTGGAAAGAAATCTCGGTGATGGACTGACCAAACCGCCGTGCCCTGTCTCCCTGCGCTGTCGGTGGGAAGGAGGGAGGGGCTGGGGGAAGAAAAGGGGTTTTAAGGGTTTATTTTAATTCTCATTATCCTCCTCTGACTGTTAGTAATAAATTCACTTTCTACCTCTAAGCTGAGCCTGTTTTGCCCTTGAAGTGTTTTCTCCCAGTCCTTATGTCAACTCATGAACACTTCATTAAATTTTTCTCTGCTCTGCCCTGCTGTGGCAGGCGATGGTGAGCGAGCGGCTTTCGTGGGTGCCTGGCATTTGGCCAGCGTCAAACCATGACACCATGGCAGGGCTGGAGTGGGATGGGCTTTAGGGTCCCTTCCCAGCCAAACCACTCCATGATTCTGTGGTTCTATGAAATGCTGTGCTTGAGGCACACAGAGAGCACGGGGAAGGCCACTGAGGGTTGGGGCTGAAGGAGGGTCCTGCCCAGCCTTGAGCCCTGAGCCCAGGAAATGGCAGCACTGCTGGAGACAACCAGGCTGGAATGGGCAAATTCTGACTTCTGCATGTTGGAGATAAATGCCAAATATTTCATCCCACCTTGCCCTCTCATGCAGGCAGCAAGCTCTGCTCTCCCTGGAGCCACATCCTGCCCCTGTCAGGAGCTCACACATTTCCATCCAGCCTCTCTCCACAGCATTGGTGTGTGTGACCACAGCTCAGAGCCCTGCAAAGCTTCCCGGAGGAAATGTGACCCAGGGACAGGAGTGACACTGGTCCCACTGACCGGGAAGATGGGATAATGCTGCACCTTGCCAAGGTCATACAGAGGAGTCTCCACCAAAGGCCTCATCAAGGAAACCCTCATTAAGAACGTCCTCATGGAAACACCGACCTGCTGCGAGCCCTGCTTAATTCCCTGCTCTGTTTAATTGCCTCTGTGGGACACTGGGAGAAAAAGAAAAGCAAACATTAAAATGCTCAGTGGGATGAAGATGACAGTTGCTACCTCTGCTGTGATTATGCAGAGAGAGAGTGATCAGAGCGTGGCCACAGGCTGTGTATATCCCTACCCCAGTGGAGCAGTGTGGCTACAGGCTCATCCCTCTTCAAACCCAACTACAAAGTTCATCTCTTGAATTGTGTTTTCCCTCACTACATTATTTCTCTGAGCAAACACAAACATGCACAGACCTGTGGAGAAGGGCAGGAGTGAGGAGGCAGACATATGCATAAAATTAGAACTAATCAAACTTTCCCTCTAAAAGCTGGAAAGAGAAAGAAAGTTTTTGTGATGTTATTTTCAAATGCTTCATGAGCATCTGGAAATGCAGGAGGTAGAAATCAAGTACTTGGAAAAACTACATTTCTTTCTTTCTTTCTTCCCTGGGAGGGTGGGGAGGCCCTGGCACAGGGTGCCCAGAGAAGCTGTGGCTGCCCCTGGATCCCTGGCAGTGTCCAAGGCCAGGCTGGATGGGGCTTGGAGCAGCCTGGGACAGCGGAAGGTGTCCCTGCCCATGGCAGGGGTGGGATGGAGCTTTAATGTCCCTTCCAACCCAGATCATTCTATGATTTAATGACTCAATGATTCTAAGTTTCTGATGAACCAAAGACTTGAGTCAAACCCTTCCCCGTGTGCAGCACTGCACTACTAGGTGAGATGAGCTGCTTCCTGGGAATTGCCTTTGTTTCTGCATCAAAATGCTCTGAGGGGATCCTCCCGCACCTCAGACATTGGCTCAGTCACAGGTTTAGCCCCCCAAAATTTCAAGGAGAAATAGAGTAAGTGGCAGCTTTGATGGTCTTCGTGTCCCCAGGTGGGCCACCTTGGCTTGGTGAGTCCGGGAGGAGGTGGCTGAACGGGGCTGAGGTGGAGAAGCGTTTGGAAACCTGCCGGTGTGCAGCACAGCAGGCACCACGGTGTCCACACCTGGCAGTGAGCACGCCTGTGCAACACTGAGAAGAAATGGCCTCTCCTGAAGGGAAATATCTCCCGAGCTCCCCGAAACCATTAATGGCGATGCTGGGCTTCAGCATGGTGGCTTGTGTGATCTCCATGTGCTGCCACTTTCTTTAACAGCAGAATAAGGAGTGAAACAATCCTAGTTGATACAGTTAAAACAGAAGGGTCTTGGCTTTGATCTTTGCCAATCAAAATGATTCCATGATCAAATGTCTGTTCATGGTGTGCAGACTCTGCAGACAAACCTCTCACTGGGTTTGGATTAATGTGGTGCTGATGGAACATGAAGGTTACTGGCCAAAAAATAATTCTAGATCAGGAGCTCAGAGACCAGCAAACTGTTAAAGTGTGGACACTTGAATTATCCCAAGATGCTTTAATGAAGGAAGAGTGTCTGGAGCCCTGTTAAACCCATGAAGACACTGGTGTCTCCAAAATCAGAACTATTTTTATGTTTTCCAGCCTGTTGGGCTTAAGGAACAGTTTTTACCAATGCACTTATCAGTCATGGCCCTGTCTGGCTGGCACATCCCCATAATGTGCTCACTCTGCTGTGACCTGCCCTGGTGTGGCCACGCCCAGAGTGAGTGGCCGGCTCAGCCAGGGGCACAGCACCCTCACACCACCTCCTGCAGCCTCACGGACACAGCAGGGACCCCCAGCCCACTCAGGCCGCAAATGTGTGACTGTTCATCTTCCTGGTCTCAAATGACAGCCCCAAAAGCCCTGACACCATGTCTGAGCTTTATTCACTGAACACATGACCAGAGTTCGTGCTTGTCAGTGCTGACAGAGGGAAACTGAGCACATTGTGGAGATTCCTTGTCGTGCTAAAACCTGGAATAATGAAAACACGAGGACGGTGGAAGGACAAATCAAATGCCCTGATCCAGCAACCTTTGGTGCGCATGGAGGTGCTGCAGAGTTATCAGCCTGGAGAGAGGGATCTGAGGGATTTCCAGCCCTCTTGGGTGGCTGCTCGAAGACATTCTGTGCCTTTCCTACTTCTGGAGTGTGGAAAGCTGAGTGAATAATGGCTTGCTTGGATTTTTACTCTCTTTCAAAGAGATGAGCCTATCCTGATGAGTCCTTCACAGATCTTCTCTGCATGCAGTCAGGCAAGCTGGATTTGCATAAAACAGGAAAAAAATTGTGTTCCTGAATAAATATGTAAGACAAAGCCCTGAAAGTGGTTCACTCCTGTTCACGGATGTTTGATAGTCTGGACAAGAAGTTGGGTATCCAAACATTTATTTATTATTTTTAAACATCCCAGTATTTACAAAGCAGTTTAATTTGAGTGATTATTCCACAAAACCTCTCTGTACATGCCTTGGTGGCTGTCCGTGACAATCCTGATTAAGAAGTGCAAGTTATGTAAGTAAAAAAAAAAAGTTAATTCAACTGGCAACCTGAGACATAGTGCACATGGTTAAATACTTTGAATGTTAACAACAAAAACACGCCTGAAGGGGTCTGGCACATTTACCAGCCATTCACCAGCTCACAGAAATGTGAAATACTAAAAGATTATTGTTGTAATTGCTAAATCAAACCTTGCTGGTTGTAGAAACACATTCTTTGCCCAGATGCTGCAGTGCTCACCAGACCTTACACTGTGCTCTAAAGCACTTGGCACTGCATTCACAAACCAGCAGATTTGGGCAAAGACTCGCCCAGGGAGGCTGCATGAAAGGTGCCAGGCTCTGAATTTCCAGTCATGGCACATTAACTGTCCATGGGCAGCCCAGGGTTGGGATCCAGCCCCATGAGCCCCAGCAGGAGCTGTCAGGTTTGTTCTCCTCCATATGGGGGGAAACTGTTCCCTCCTGGGCACTCCATCCTACCCAGGCAGGTGACCTGGTGAAGAGCTTTCAGATGAGCTTGAAGGTGATAATCAGCCTGAGCGGTGCCTGGTTATCCCTCAGGAGACATTAAAGGCACGAGATAAGATGTTTGCTCGAGATGAAAAGGAGCTGTTCAGAGGTGGGTATGTGAGTCCACTCTGTGTGTGGCTGCAGGGAGAAGGACCAGGAGAAGAGCCATGAGGAACTTCAGATCCTCCAAAGATCCTCCAAACGAAACGCCGTGGGAGCCATCAACAGAGCAGAACGGAGCTGGCAGAGGGCAGACCTGGCACAAGGCTGTGCAGGAGGAGGAGGAAGGGAAGCGGTGGGAGAGGGAAGAGCGTTTTGTCACTGTCTCCCAGGAACAGAAGGGGGCTCTGTGAAGCTGGTTAATCATGTGGCAGCTGCAGAGCACAAACTTGGACAGCTCAGCCAGAGCAGAGCAGGCTGTTGGAGCCTCATAAACTGACTGAGCCCAGAGCTGTGGTCTGGCAGGGAGGGGACAGGGCTGAACAAGGATGGTAATGCTGAAAGAGGAGAGCACAGCACCAGAGTCGGGGACAAAGATGACTGAGCAGCTCTTTTGGTCAAGCCAGGACTGTGAATCAAGCTAAGAGGCATGGGAGAGCAAGCAGGCTGCCAGGGCTCTGGTGTGTCCCTGGTGTGGACACTGGAGACTGAGGAGGACAAAGAGGCCCCTGAGCCCACAGCAGGCACTTGGCTCCTGGGGAGGAGCAGAAGGGAGCACAGGGAGACCCAGCAGAGAGCTAGAGAAGAAAGGGCAGGAAGAATAAGAAAATACTGAAATCAAGAAAGGTCAATGACAGCAGGGGAAAATGTGCTTTCATCCTGCAATCTGCTATGGGGCAGTGGAGATCCTGCTCCTTCAAGCCCTGCTGCTTTCTGCTGCAGGGTAGGGCCGTGCTAGTGAGGAAACAGGGATGTATTCAGGATCTAACACCTTCTGTGCCCCACTGCACTGTCAAAAATGGGTAGAGGTGTCCCAGTGAGGCTGTTTGGGCAGTGGAGTGGAAATGTATCATCTTCTCTTTCAGCTGTGGGAGGAGAGAACTGAACAATGCCAAAAGGACACGGGTTCCCAGGAGCCCTGAATCTTAAGTGGCAGCCTGAAAAGCTGGATGGGAATCTGATCAATGTATCCAGGCCCTGTAGACACACATGGCACGGCCCCATTCATGGGAAAAGTAACTCCTCTCCTCACACCAAAGACACTGAGGGCACAGGGAGCGTGCAGGGTGCTGGCAGATCGCTGGGATCCCAGGCTGTGACAATGGCAGCACAGAATCCCATTCACAGGCACTGTTATCTCACACTCACAGCGTCCTTCCCTCTCAGTGTGTGCTCACAGCAGGGACCTGGCCGCACAGGAACACACCTTCACCTCCCAAGCAACTCCCTGGGCTCAGCAGCTCTCACAGACCCTGGCTGCCAGAACTTCTCAGAAAGCTGAGCTGCATCTGGATCTTCAAACTGCCCTCTCAGGCCACAGCCAAAGCAGCCTGTGTGCAGCAATCCCCCTCTGCTCAGTCTCAGGAACCACAGATCTAACAGGATTGAAGAGGGGCATGAGGCTTCTGACCATGCTCAGGGGATGGCTGATGGTTCCTGGAGTGCCTCATGAGAGAAGCTCTCCTGTACTCTTTGAAAAAGTTTCTTTCCTATGTGTTTTTTTCCACCTTCCCTTTTATTTGTCACTTCATCCTCCTCCCAGGGTGCTCCAGCAGGACCACACAGCTCTACATCCAACGCTGCCCTGACATTCCATCCATCCAGCACTGCTGTTCCATCCAGCTCTGTGTTCTGCTGTGATAAATGGGACAGGCAGGGAATTGATTTTCTCCCCCTGCCTGCAAGGCCTGAGAGCGCTGCTTTCACCAGGAGGCCTCCTCTCTGCCTCAGCGCTCAGATTAACTTATTAGGAGTTAATTAATCAGGCCCATTGACTGACTGTCACATTGCTGATGGTTAGCCCTGCTCTCGGGTCGGGAGGTTGGATTGGAGTAGCTCCTCTGGGTTGTGTGATGCCTGTCACCTCCAAGCAGCAAGGAGGAGCAGAAGAGGAGGAAGATGAAGGTTGGCCTGTTTTCAAAACAACACAACAACACAGCAGTGGAACCAGAGCTCCAGTCCCCCTTGGATGGTGTTTGCACTCTGTGGGAGGGATGGGAACAGCTTCCACAGCTCCTCTCCTCCGAGATGGAGCTGGAACATGAGGCAGTGCGGAGTCAGAAGGAGCCTTGGAATATTTCTGAGCCCAGCAGCCTCCCCCTCAGTGCTGCCTGTGGGTCTCTGGTGCTGTTCTTGGGCACAGGAAGGTGCTGTGGCCCGGGTGGGATGCTGCCCACAGCAGGTCATTTGCTTGAAGAAGTGTCCCCAAGGCCGTGAGCAGGGGGTCTTTGGGGTGCAAGGATTTCAGGGAACCGACATTGCATGTATCCATCCATGAAGATTCAGGGAAAAGCTACATAAAAAGAAAGGAAATACCCTCAGTGGAGTTGGGATGAGATTTTGAGGTCAAAACTGGTGGGGGTTTTAATGGCCTCAGGTGCCCTAAGTGATCTGTACTTCAAATTTGGTCTGAGGGGTCACCCTCAGCAGCAAAGCATCCTTATTTTAAAATACAGTGTTATCCAAAAACCTGCCTTAAAGCTGAGCCCTGAGCGGGCCCAGGCTGTTTTCTTTATCAAGGAGGGCAGCAGGCAGTGGCTGGCAGAGGTTCGCAACCATCTGCAGGGGAGGAGGTTTCTGAGAGTGCAGGGCTCTTCAGCTGCACAGCAAAAGGGCTGATTTAGTGTCCAAGGCTGTGAAGCCAGGCTAAATGAAGTGCAATCTTTTGTAAGTGAGGGTTTACCCTGCCTTGAGAAGTGGCCAGTTCCTCCCTCTGTGAGTGTTTCCTGGAAAGAAGAGGTGAGTGGGGGACAGGGACTGGATGAAGGCCGTTCACTCAGAGCCAGCTTCCCGGTTGTGTCCCTGCAGGTCTGTGGGACTGAGCTGGAGACCCTCCAAGCTTTCAGTGCCACAGCCCTTGTCACATCTGGCATCTCTTCATCTGCTCAGAATTGCGGTCCTTGGCACCCTCCTTCTTCCTGCTGGGAAAGCAAGTGGGTACAGCCAGGATCTATTGATCCCACCACTGCTGTCAGATCCCAATGGGAAGGTTTCCAACTCCCAGGAGTGTCAGCTCAGTCCTACAAAGCATTGGCTCCAACAGGTCTTGCCAGAGGGAATGATCACACTCCTCTGCCTACAGACCTTCTCTGAAGGTGCTGAGAGGAGACCACGAGCCACACCTGGCAAGGGATGGTGAGACATGGCTGGCCAAGGGAGAGGAAAAGATTGGCTTTTACAGAAGGTGTGAAGTAGAGGAGATTTATTTCACAGATAAGAGTATTTGTTCACTTCTTTATCAAGACAGACTTTATCTGAAGGGTTCCACTTCCTCTAATGCCCTAAAACTGAGTGTGCATCTGGGGCACCTACTGGGAAATCAGCCAGAGAGCTGAGGCAATTTCTGCTTCCCTTCTCCCAATCCCTGTGCCAGTCACAGCCTTTTTGGGGATCACCAGCAGTCAATGCTGCAATTATTCCTGACGCCCACTGTTAGCTCAGCCTCTGCTTCCCTTTGTCTCTCTGTCCTGGAGTGCCTGTCTGTACTAGTTTGAAAGCAAACCAGTGAGAGACTCGAAATCAGAACTACAACTTAATAGGAAAATTAAGATAAAGGCGATAACACAGAAACACTGACAGAGTCAGGATACAGCCTGACACCCTGCCAGGCAGGGTGGAGGTAGCAGTCCCATTAAATGGTGGCTGCAGTCCTCCTGAAGTGATAGATCTGGTTCCGCTGAAGCGGTGATCCTGTAGGAGGGTCTGCTCTTCCTTGGAACAGTCCAGTGGTGCTTATGGAGCTTTTCTCCTCCTGGAATCCAGTTGGTAGGGCTGACTGTGGTGTTCCAAACCTGAGATCATATCCAGGTGGGAATGCTCGGTTCCTCCCCCTGGGCGGAGCATCTCTCAATGGGATGATGTAATTTTATGAGTCGTGCAGTGAGGTTAGATGACCCATTAACAGAAGGTATCTCCCAGAGGGGAGAGATAAAGAACACTGCCTCACCTGGTTTCAGCAGATGGTGATAGAATGCATACTTTTGGTTACATCTTACATTGTAACCTAAGACACTGTCCCATCATCCTGACTGCAGACACTGCCAGGGACACACAGAGCTGTGATCCCAGCACTCCTGTGCTCTGGTCTGTGGGGGTCTTGTGTCTCATCTGGAGGCAGAACTGAAGGGACACTCCCTGAGGCTCTCATCACTCACTGGGTCCAGATTTTCAGCCATTTACACTGTGTAAATCTTAGAGGAGTGCAGCTGGACAGCTGTCCCTCTTGCTCCTGGTCTCCTTTTGCCAGTGGTGCCAGCCCTTGGCTGTGGTCACTGGGATGGGATGTACATTCCCTCTCACAGGGAGGACGGAGACTGAAGTCACTGGGGAGTTTTCTAGATGGGAGAGGAAGGAAGCAGCCCCAGCTCTGAAGATGCAGCATGGAAACCTCCACGTGGAGATGCTCAGTTCTCAGTTGTTGATAGAAAACACTCAATTTCCTCAGCAGACAGAGACATGTACGGAGCACCACAACGGCCCTGTTTAGCTTGAAAGGAGAAATCCCAACCCTGAGCCTTGTTTTGAATGCATTTGACTGAAAAATGCTCTAATCAGGTTTGTGCCACAGTCCCAGGGGTGGCAGGGTGCCATTGGGGAACCATGTTTTGCCTGACTGTGTTTTCACATGTCTAGGTACGATGGAGGTTTGCTGCCGAGCTGCTCTGGAGCTGAGTCCTCCTCCTACCTACCCCTCAGTGCCTCCTGTTAGCACTGGAGGGGGACCAGACCTGCTCAGAATTGCCAAGGAAGTGCTGATGAGGCTCTAGGCCAAGGGTGCACGTTTTGCAAATCCTCCCTGATGGATTGTTGACTGTGACAAGACCAAGAGTCTTCTCAGTGCGCAGTAAATAAACTCCCAAGCATGCTTTTGGGAAAAAAACACCCTAAAATGCCTTGGCCATCAATCAGAAGGACCTGCCACATGACAGGAGCAGAGGCAGCCTGGGGAGGCCTGGGCTCCATCCAGCAAAGCCTGAGATTTGCTGTGCTCCAGGATCACCCTCCATGTCACATCAGAGCTCCCTGCTGGGTAATAAAGCACCATCGAGGCAGTGGGGGATGTCCTCTCAGTCCACTTCATCCCAGTGCTCTTTTCCTGTTTCCTGTGCTTCCCCAACACTCCTGTCTGGGCAACAGGGAACGAGAAATGTTGGAATTCGGGTCTGGTATCAGCACATCTTATTGGAGAAAAAGGCCATTTCCACGTGAATCTGCAATGGATGTTTTCTATTGCTGCAACCACATCCTTACACTCACCGAGCCAGAGCCTTCTCCCAACTCCAAGGGCTCAAAGGAGGTGCATCCCACCCAGCAGCTCCCTACCAAACTGCCACCTCCCCTTGGGATCCCATCTCTCCTCACGTGATTGCCTACACTTTGAGGCTGCCAGAAAGGAATCACAGAATGCCGGAATGGTTTGGGTTGGGAAGGACCTCAAAGCTCATCCAGCTCCACCCCTGCCATGGGCAGGGACACCTTCCACTGTCCCAGGCTGCTCCAAGCCCCGTCCGGCCTGGCCTTGGACACTGCCAGGGATCCAGGGGCAGCCACAGCTTCTCTGCTCTGCCCACACTGGCAGCCCAAGTGCAGCCAAATCCTGCCGTGCTTGTCCTGGAAAACAGCCCTGGATATATCAGGCATGGGGGACGTGTCAGGAACTGTATTTGTTGTCTCTCCAGCTGTGATTTGCTCAGCTGGGGATGCCTCAGGCTTTCCTGGATCCTGAGTTGTGCTGGTTCTGCACAGCACCATTTCCAGCATAACGATACCTTAACAACCCTGAGCTGTACTGGATCCTGAGCTATCCCTGCACATCCCCAAGGGCCTTGTAGCCCATTTTCCTTTAGACAGAGCAGCTGCTGAGCAGAACAGCAGCTGGGCTGGGTTAGTGCCTTTGGCAGAGCTGCTGCTGAAGGTCTGCACTTTCTCCAGGTGCATTCACGGGGCTGCTTTGCCGTGGAGATGCTGCCATGCCTGCTCCGTGTGCTGCCTCAGTCCCATATCCATGTGTCTTCCCTCCCTGCTGCACACAGCCCTCCTGGATGCACACAGAAGCAGCAGCTGCTGGCAGCCATCTGTTTCCAGCCTCTGGAAGTAGAAGGTGGCCTTGGAGTGTGCCTGGCACCTCCAGGCCCAAGTTGATCCCACCACCCAGCAGAGCAGGCTGGTATGGCCTGCCTGATGCCCCATAAAACTGTGATCCCTAATTATAATCCTGAAATGACAGAACTACCTGGTTTGGAGGGGACCACAGGAGGGCTGTGGTGCAGCTGCCTTCAGACACCAGCAATGAAGTCAGACTGCTGAGGGCTTCCTCCAGGTGGGTCTCTAAGAACAGAGATGCTACAGCCTGTGCTGGACTCTCATGATTGGGACCCTCATATCCATTCTGAACCTCTCCTGTTTCAATTTATATCCAGTCTCTTGTGTTTCCACCGGGCACTGCTGTGGCCTGGCTCTGTCTCCCCAGAGCTCTTCTCAAAGGCATCATCCAACTGCTGGGCATGCCCCCAAAGCCTTTGCTTCTCCAGGCTGAACAATTCCTTGCTCTCTCCTCACCATGCTCCAGCCCCATGACCATCTTGGTGACCCTCTCCTGAACCCTCCTGTTCACCAATATCCACTACTGGGGGGACTCAAACCACTGTTCCAGATGTGGTCTAAGAAGTGCTGAGTACAAACCACCTCTGTGGTTTGCTGGCCATGCTGCTGTCGGGAAAGCCCAGGCTGCTGCTGGCCTTCCCTCTGGGGCTGCCCTGGTGTCACCACTGAGGGAGGAACAGGGACAACAAAGGAATGGGCTCATGCAGGACTCAGAGCAAGCATCAGCATCTTAGCCTAGCAGAGAATTCTCTGGGACATGGACTGGACCCTTTCTGCCCAGACAGGATGGTGAGAGCCGGTCTATAAACCTGCACAGAAGGTAGGGAGATGGAATGGGTCACACAGTGCTTTCCTGCAGGAAATTCCACTTTGCAGTCTGTGCCACGGTACCTGGTTATTGCCAGCACATAAATCTGCGATGCACAGCTTCGTGAGGCTCTGCCACAGCCCCGAGATGGGGAATTGTTCCTGTGACAGATGGACTGACAACTCCACTCCTGGAGAAAAAACTTTGTGCAGGTTGAGTTAAGGCTGTAACCACATAAACCTTACATAAAAGGAGAGCGATTAGAACAGTGTGGATGAGGAGGATGAGGCATCCCATGGATGCAGTGCTGGGAGGAGGAGCACGGAGGGTGCTGGAGGGAGGCAGGGTGAGAAACTGGGCTGCTTTCTCCCCCTCTGGTTCCTGTTGTCACTTGGGGAATATGGTCAGGGAGTATGGCCGGGTGCTTTATCATCCCATGGCCTTCCATGGCTGTGTAGGAACAGAAGCCAGGCTTTGCTTCCATTTGGATAACTCACGGAACCTGGTGGGGAGCGGTTCCTATGCCCAGGGTGGGAGCTCCATCCTGGTCACCTGCAAGTGAGAGTGAGCAGGGGCCACGTGTAAAGGGGACAAGGCAGGAAAGTGTCTCCAGAAGACTCTCAGGGTGATGTCCTCCACTCCAAGGAAGATCAAGGATTCATTCTCCATTTCACTGAGTTTTTGAACTTGTTTCATTGCCAGAAAGGGGAGGCCAGCCCAGCTGAGCCGTGCTGAGTGCTGAATGTGGCCAGTCCAGTCCCTGATTTTGACCCTACAAGAGCTGCAGAACCACAGCAAAGCAACAGGTCCATGGGAGTGGGCTGGGGCACAGCAAAGCAGCCGAGGGGAGACGCCCGTTCTGGTCCCTGGTCACTCTCCCAAAGCACGGCTGTGCTCACCCTGTCCCACCCATGCTGCTGCAGCCATTCTCAGAATGGACAGAATCACAGAGTCATGGAATGGTTTGGGTGGGAAGGGACGTCAAAGCCCATCCCATCCCACCCCTGCCATGGGCAGNGCTTAGAGCTCCCCACAAAGCAGAGCTGCCCTCTGGGTGCTCACGCCAGGCAGAAATTTCCTGTCAAAACAGCATTTTAACAGAAAACAAAGTGATCACTCCAGACACTGAGTGTGGAAGCATCTGCTGAGCTTGGGAACTTTGGACTTTCTATTGGAGAAATAAAAACACGGGCATTTCAAGCCAAAAGCCTAAAGGGAACATCACTTTCCCAGAGGGACAGCTCTTCAGGGAAGACATCCAGGGCAAGGATATGAGCTCTCAGGTGTCGCTGTTCTCGCTGCAGAATGGAGAAACGACACGGAGTC
>VXAD01010377.1:0-63634 GCA_013399195.1 Dicrurus megarhynchus
CCGAGCGCGGGTGTGCCCGGATGGGCCGCGCTCCGTCACCCCGGGGATTCTTGTGGCGGGGCCTCCCGCCGCGACCCTGATCCTCCACTGGGGGCTGGAGCTGGGTTTGCGCTCTCCCCGGGGAGGGCAGGCGGGCCCGGCACCCTCCGGGTGTCCGGCTGGGCTGGGGGAGGAATTGGAACAAGCTCCTTTTGGGAGGGGTGGAGTGAGGGGGGTGGTTATAGCTGCTATCCTGGGCCTCGTCCACAGTTCAGTGTCTGCTGAAGGAATCGCAGCTTTTCAGGGCCGTGTTTTCAGGCCGTGCTTCCCGTGAGTTGAGGCAAGAAGCCTTGTTGTGGGAGACGGGCGAGAGCAACTCTTCCTATCCCGCTGTGTAAGGCTCTGGATCGGCTTGTGACCTGTTCAAACCTGTGGTGTTCGCTATTCCTGTGCTGAATTTCTCCCCAGTTAATCACGTCATCTTTGCTCGTGTCACCTTAGCTTCCTGTGCAAGTTTTTCTCTGCCGCTTTTAATGCTGTTTGTTGGCATTTAAGGTTTCTGGTTCTCCGTTTCAAAACCCTTGTCGAGTCCAGCTGGATGGATGTGTTTATCTTGAGTGATCTGTTTTAATTGAGGAGTAATATCAGGTTGTGTGTGTATATATATGTATATATATATAAAATGTAGTGGTGATTAAGGTTTGTTTATAAGATTTGTTATGTGTCTTGATTTTAATGTCCAGCAGGGCCCTGACAAAAGGTTTCACAGCAAAAAATACAGAACTTTAAAAATAATAGTAATATTATATTGCTGTTTCTCAGGAAGGTGGAGCCTTGATACAGAGAAGCTCCTAAGCAAGAATACGAACTTGATAATATCCAGTAGTATCATCACACATCACATTTATTTTCCTGTCCATATTGGCAGTAGTGGATAATTTCAACTTGAAAATAGTTGTCAAAATGTTCAAAAGAAATTCTGACACTAATTTGTCCCTGAATTTTAATTGCAGTGACTTGTCAAGTCTTTCTAAAACAAATAAACAGCTGGGCAGTTAATTATCTTAATTGAGGGTCAGATATTTAGTTTTGTTGTAGTGGTCAGCTAGCACTTAAGCTGACTCTGTTCCTTCTACAGGTTTAGCATTTTGGAATTAAAATAATGATAGCTTGGGACTGTGTCCTGGGAAGGGAAAGCACACCACACATTATAAAATTAAGGGTTTCTCGTTATGCTGGACCACTAAGGCACAACAACTGCAGTGTTCCCTTCATCAGCAACTCTGACTGGGTAAATGTTTGTCACTGAAATAACCACACCAGTATTTTTCAAGCCTGTAGTGGTTGCCATCTGTATCATATTTATTTTTTATATTACTGATTTCCTGGGCATGCCAGGGTGTACTGGACAAGAGTGTTACAAGTGTCTGGTCTCTAGTGTGTGTACTTGGGTTTTTTTAGAGAAATGGGTAGTGTGATCCTTAGATGGAAATGTTTTCAAAACACCTCTATATCTATATATATTTCTCTACATATATATATATATATATATATATATATATATGCCTTGCTTGTTCCTTTATTCCTCTTCCTTGTGGGAATGTATCAAAATAAATCCTTTGATCTTAGCAGAATGATTCCAGTTGCAGTGGAGGTGTTGTACTTTTTTTTTAATAATTCTAGCATAATTAAACGTAATGTTATGACTTTATATACTTGAGTCTAAAGATTGCATTTAAGTCTAACTAATGTAGCTTAACACAGTACTGGACTGTCCTAATTTTTTTTTAATAGAGAACTTCAGTTTCCATGCATTAAAACACTTGAATCCAGATGTCATTATTGGGTGTTTATCCAAGGTTTTGTGGTTTAATCTCAGTCTTGGTGAAAACTTATCATCTGCTGAGCTTGCAAATATTATTCGTGAAGGGATAAAACCAAATGTGAACATTTCCGTCTTCAAGATACTTTTATGAGAGTCTTGTGCTTCTCAAAACCGAAACTTCTAAAGAGCGTAGCAGTGTCATAACTTAGTCAGGAGCTTTGTGTGGTGAGTAGGGATAGCCAGGGGCATCCCAGGGACTGGTTTTGCCTTCGCACAGGTTTTGGCTGCAGGTAAGATCATAAACACAGACCTGTGTCTCCTTCAGACTGCTCAGGTTTGTATTAACGAGGTACTTGTTAGCAGCTTTTGGCTGGCGTGCAGTGTTGAGGCTGAGCTTTTGACTCGAGGAGGTCTGCAGAGTTGTGTGGTCTCGTAAAACCACCTAATGATTATGGAACATAGGAAAAGCCAGCACACATTTTATCTTAGTTCAGTAATTTAAAATCGCTTTGCTCAGAGCACTCCAGGTTTCGATGTGCAAGGTGTATGTGCAAATAATCCTGTTAAAATGCTGGAGCTTCCCTGCCTTGGGATGGCATCAGAAATGGAATTCTCATGGTACAGATGCCTATTTAAATCCAAATAAATTTGCCTTCATTTTATTTCCCACTTCTGTGTTCGTTGGGCACCGGATATCAACAAGAACAGGAATGCACGTATCGGAATTCCTCTGTGGGTTGTGGTTGCAGTGATTCTCTGGTTGTTGCCCTTTTACTGTTAGCAGTGCCTGTATTAGCAGCAGTTGTGTGGAGACAGCAAGACTCAGCAGTGAGTTTAAAGATGGGTTTTTCTTTTTCAGTTGAAATTCAGTGAGTTTTGATTGGCCTAATGCTTTCACTAACCAGAGGTTGTGTTTCTTCAGGAATAAAAACTCAACTTGTCCTTGATATCAGTCCTGGTCATAGTCTGTCTGGGTCAACACTGATTACTTGTGTGCAGCTTTACTTCTTCTTTTGAGTTCAGACTGGGCCTTCTGCTGTTGACCCAGCAGGAAGCTCATTTCTGGTCAAAAAGAGCATCATTTCATGAGCCTGCAGTGCTGGAAACTTGCTGCACCTCATATACACCAAGCTTTCTCTTCTGTGCTCTTTGAATTTGATGGCAAAGGCAATGTTATCTTAATTTTATTTTCCACTTGTATGTGAAAAGTGTTATTTTAGTAAGTGCAGATGATAAAAGGCAAAGCCCAGCATTTTGGCAGTTGTTAACACATTTTATTTTCAGAGCTCGATCTTGGTTCCACATGCTGTGTTCTGGAATTGCTAAGCTCTGCCCTGATTTCCTCACTTCTTTTTGACTTATCAGGATTTGTTAGTGTTTCTCTTCTTTATCTCAACAGTTGGTTCAGCTGAAGTGTTTTTCCTCTCTGGTTTGGTTTTTTTTTATTCTGTGGAACTTTCTGCCACTGTTCTGCAAAAGTATTCATTTGCTTTCTATTGTTTAAAGTGTATGTTCAGAATGACATCTTGTTTGAAGGCCTTTGCTCTGAAACACACTGGGGTAGTGAAAAAGCTGAATCTATGTTTAACACTCCTTGTTAAACTGGCATTTAAATTTTACAGCACTTTTCACAGAACACTTCCATAGAACACAAAACTTTCTTCCGGCTTTCCAAGAGTGGTGCGTATTCCGTGATAATTTTTGAGTTAAAGAGGACACAGGGAGTTCTTGATTTTAAAACTTGTGGTAGGTTTAATAAAAATCTAATAAGAACCTAAATCTGCTGTTCATCACAGTGGAAATAAAAAGCTAGAATAGCAGGGAAAAAAAACCCAACCAAATTCCTGATGCAGCTTTGAAAACTAGAAAAGTTTGTTGCATTTTACTGTTTCTAAGATGGAGATGAGTGTATTGGACCTGTGGTATCAAAGCCTTTGGTGTGATCACAAAAGGGAACTTGTGCACCTGCACAGAAAGAGAAAGCCAAACAAACTTGACATAATGAAGCTCCATGTATAATGCAAATAGATGACTTTCATTCCACTGTCTTAGGGTGTCTTTTTCCTTTAATGATGGGATTCGCTGACAGTTTTTGCTTCTGCTTTGGAGCTTGCAGACTTGAGTGATGAAATATTTAAGATGAAAATGTAGTTTCTGTTATGTCTTACTTCCAGCTAGTTTTGAGTATTGAGAAATTGGATACTGACTGGCATGGAAACTGTTTTTCAACTTTGAATTCTTCTAGGAAAATGAGGTGGAGTGGGTTGGATGAGTGCTGTGTGTGAAGTGGGTTCTGCTTGTGCTTGAAGAAGCTGGGGTAACAGGACTGCCTGTTCTAGCTGCTGTTTCTGTGTCATTTGAGACATGGAATTGGAGAGAGGGCTGGCTGGGGCCGTGCTGCCATGGCACGTCAGAGCTGCTGAAGTCACAGTTCATGGAAAGCGCTTGGACACGCAGCTGTGCTGTGCTTCTCTCGAGCTGAAGTGTCTTTGAGGCATGTTCACTGCAAGCTGGGCAGGAAAAATAGCCTCTAACGACCCAAAGCAAACAAATCAGTGTTTCTGGCTTCCAACCTGAGTCACTCCTTTAGTCCAAGGGTTTGATTATTTCTGCAGACTGGAAGTAAGCAAGGTGCTCTACCGGTTGAAGTACCTAATTAAGATGAGGGCATGAATCATAAATGAGAAGTTGGCCTTCTGCTGAGGACATTTCTGGAACACCCACACTGCCATCCTCTTTTGTGTTTATACAGAGGTATTAACTGTGTTGCTGGGACGTGAGGTAACTCAGGAAACATTCCTGCCATACAAGGCACGAGAGATTCTCAGGGGAGGTTGAAATACCGGTAGCACTGACATGGGGGAGTTCTAGAGGAACTTCTTGTTGCCCTCCTGACTCATGAGCAGCTGAGTTGTTTCTTCAGTTTAATTCAATTCCATGCCTTGTCCTGTTAAAATTTGAGGCTTGCCCCATAAAACTAACAAAAGATTTTAATTTTAAGGTATCACTTTTTCATTTAACCCTGCCAATGAGAGATTCCAGGGTTTGTCAGATTTTCTAAGTTCTGCCTAGTTGGTTCAATGAGAGTTCTAATGTTTTATGGGATTTCTCTTAAATATAAAAACCCCAGGAATGCAGGCTAAGATAGTGTCTTGGTGTTCAATACAGATAACTAATGTCAGGAGATACTGCACACTATTGAAGGAGGAAGAACTAGAGACTTATTGCTGTGCATTATGGTCCATTAGTACTTTTTCTGGGAAGAATTCTGTAGCCCACAAGTGCTAAGCAATATGGAGATAGACTGTTAGTGTTGAAAGTAGATGGGTAAAACACAAATGTTATCCCTGCTTGGCTGTCCCACTAGATTGGAGGCAGTAGCACATTCCTGACTGGATTTAGTTTACGCACATCCTGGCATAAAAGAAAACATAAAATATTTCTTATGCTGTAAGAATGATAACTTTGCATTATTGAGGGAATATCCAGTACTCTTAAATTGTTCCTATCCAAAAGAACATAGTATTACTACTTCTTGAATAAAAGAATGTAACAAACAATAGCTTTTGTGGGCTTACTGCACTCTGGAGCAGCAGTGGAGAGACAGGCAGTCATTTGTGCTCGGAAATCTCTGAGGTTGTTGAAGCGTGACTGCAGGGAAGATACTTTTCTGATTTGTGGCAGGATGGGAACACCAATTAAGAATTCACTGTAGTTACTGTGCCTGGATATTCAGCTGCTGAAGAATTTTTTTTTTTTTCCTTAAGGAGAAAATTGTTTATCCTATCTCTGGTTCTCTTGCTTTGTGCAGTCTTTAGGTGATCACCTCCTCACTTCCTCATAAAGAGATTTTCATGTGTGGGTATCTCAGCTGAAGTTGGCGATAACCAACAGATCTGAACTTCCTGCTCGTAGTTGTGACCTTCCCCACCCTGTGTCAACTCAGTGCTGACAAGGAAGGACACTAAAGGAGGAAATTCTGAATCTTTTAGCTTGGATAAGAACAAAGTCTTACACTGGAAGAAAGAGAAGCAGAGTTGAAGTGTACCTGCTTATTAGATAACCAAATGTTGGTTATTTTGTTGTAAGTTAATAGTACACCTGTTGGTTTTCCCTCATCAGGTTTGCCTGTATTACTGGCTTCCTTAAGCCAGTCTTAATTGTCTGCAGGGTGTGAGCTGAGAGCAGCATCCCTGAGGGGCAGATTTTCAAGTTATTTCTGCCTCTCTGCCCTGCCGCGACAGGAGTGCGAGGCAGTGGTAACTCCCACCACGGAAATCCTGCTGGCCAGCCAGATGGAGCCTATGGAGCCGTGCTGAGGCAGGAGTAGGCTAAACATTCCAGTAAGTTCAGTCTGGCCATGGAGAGCTCTGCAGCGGGCTGGGAGGTGAGGCTTACGTTGGACAATGTGCACAATGAGCTGAGTGGACAGGGAGGAGACAGAAAGTAGCAGAAGCCTTGGGGTAGAAATCCTGGTTTTTGTTTGCTGGTTTTAATATCAGAGCTCTGGTTTGAAGAGTATCATCCCATTTGCTGTCAGCAGTCAGGTAGGGAGAATGTTGTTGCTGTGTTTCTGTGCCATCTGTATTTTCATCAGTGTAAGCATCCCAAAGAGATTCACAGCGCTTCTGGGATCGTGAAATCAGGATACTGGGGCACTGATGTAACCTGTTAGTAGCTTGCAATAGGAAAATACAGCGAGTTTGTCACTAGCAGAAATAGTCCTCATGTAAATTAAATTCTTCATTCAAGATCCCACCTCTGAGGCTTTTTTCTTAGCAGTAAACTCTATTCAGCCTTGACCATTAGCTGATTTTATGGTTTAGAGGGAAGGTGAGAGGTGATGGAGGAAAAAAGAGGAGCAAACCTGGAAATAAGTAGTACTGACTTATTCCAAGCATTTCCTAAAGAATCACCTTTTGAACTGTACATCAGCTTATTGGTAAAGAAGAGATTTTAAAAAAAAAATTTCCCCCCATTTGACTTGTTTTGACTCTCCCTTTTTCTCTGACCAAGAACAATGCCCCTTCATTTTCTGAAATGGAATAGGCAAATATCTTTGAATCACATAGGCATTATATAGCCAAGGTGCCTGCAAGCACTGGAATTTTCAGTTAAAAGGAAAGTAGTAAATAAGTAGTAAGTAAATGTTATGTTTTGTATGCATAGTGCAGCTTTCTTTTTCAGAAGCTGTTGAAGAATTAGTCTAATGCTTACAAAGGTGTTAATATTGCCATCTTTCTGAAGACATTCCATGTGCTTTGAAGTCAGTAAATCCCATGGCGGTCATTTGGGGTAAAATATTTTACAAAACTTGTGCTGCTCCTGTCCCTTAGCATCCTATTACTTGTCCTTACTTTTTAAATCTTATTGTTGACTTTGTCTCATTGTTATCCCAAAAAAGGGAATGCTGGTTAGAGTTTGATGTGTATTCCCAAAGAACTAATGCATCTTTCAAGGTTTTATTTAGGATGCAAGTGTCTTGTTCTACTCGGGGCTTTTATTCAGATATTACCAGAGCTAACAACAGCTCCTTTTAAAAGTATCTTCTCCAGCATGTCTGTAAGTAATGCTACTTGGAGTAATATTTCTGCTACAGAAAGCCTGTAAAAAAAGTTGATTGAAGCTGTGTTCTCATTGGAAATACGTGCGTGGCATGTGAAGGGCACGTGAATGAGCCGGGTCAGAGCTGAACACACCTGCAGAAACTGTTGCTCAACTGTCCTGTGAATGGGGTCATTTATTGGTGTTTAACAGCACGTCACAGAACACAACACATCACATGCCAGTCTGCAGTCTTTAGATTGCACCAGGGATTTAGAAATGCAGAGAAATCTGATAGGCTTCCATCTGACTCAGTAGTGACCCTGGTGATTGCTGCTGCTTCCTGATTCCCAAAAAAAAGGTGTAATTGCTTTGGTAAAATGGCAGAACTTCACAGAACCCAACAGCACCCGTAGCTCTGAGTGGCAACAAGTTAATATCACTGACTTAAAGTCAAGTTCCACTGCATCAGAACTGAAGACAAAGAGGGTCAGAACAGCAATTTCATAGTTTGCAAGTCTGCAATAATGGGATATCCTATCCTGTGGAATTTTTCTGGTGCTACGCACCAAGGTTGTCAGTGCACTTTAATTTTCACCATAGCAGCTGAAATAAAGTGCCTGTGGAGATCATGCAGTGCTGCTCTTCTGGAGAAGCACTAATGTAAACTGTGGGCAGTCTTGACTTGACAGCTGTGCTGACAAACCAAAAAAAGATGCTTTTTGCACTAGACAGATGTCTAAGTGTTGGAAATTTTCCAGTGAGAAGCAGAAAAGCTTTATTCTTCCAGTATTTCCATGTCACATGAAGTATGGTTTAAATGAAAGGAGTGTTTTCTGATGGGGAATGTTATTGCAGAGCTTTTTAGCATGCAGAGGATTAGCTTGTTAATCACCTCTCTGAGTAACTAGATTCTACCAGTTGTACAGGAAAATTCTTGATGCTGTGAATAGTGAGGCAGAGTGATCAAGGAAGCTGGTTATTTTATCTTCATTTGATGTATTTGCATGGCACAGCCAGTGCCGGAATGTCTCTTGCATTTGCATGTGTTCCTTATAATATCAGATACAGACACGGCATTCATCGATTATTTTCCCTGAAAGAGAGATGTTGTCAAGTACTTCATCCAAATGAAAAACAATATGAGAAGGTTATATTTAAAAATATGCAGCATGAAAGACAGCTCTTTAAAGCAGTGGTGTACCTGGTATATGCTGGAGTTTTGTCTTGGAAATTTTGCTCATCAGCATCAGTAATTCAGTAAATGCTGAAACTTGAAAGCAAATTCCTTTCTTGATGTAAAACTATAAAGTTGATTTTACAAACCCTTTTCCTTTCCTGAGGGAATGAGAAACCTTCCCCTTTTTTTTGTGCACTTAGTATTCTGCAGCATCTTTTTTTGAGTTCTTCATAACCACTTCGTTCTGTTAAAATTCACTTGGATGGTGGAAGAGGGTGTTTCTGTAGCAGGCAGGAAAAAGCAAGGAACATATAATCCTGTGCTCAGAGAGCATGCTCAAGGATGGCTTGTGCCTTGTACTACACTACTGTGAGGCTGCTTGGAGAGACACTTGTGACATTAGGAATATCTTATGCAAAAAGCAGATAATCACAGACACCTAGTTAACTGTGTGAGTGTAAAGATGGGCTAAGGCTTATGGCAGGTGATATCCCCTGTGTTCATATTTACTGCTTTGTTGAGTATTTGGTTATGATGGGCATCAGTTTTGTTTGTACTTCATGAGGAGGTTCATGCATTGTTTTTGATCCCTGTGGTGATGAACCTGATCTTAACTAAAACTTCATTAGCAAACTGCTTTAACCTGTGCTTCACTCTCCATTGTAAACATGCTTAAATTCCATGCCGTATTTCACTGCTCTCCATGAAGGGTTTGTTGTCTCCTTTTTTAGGTACTCTTCCACTCATCAAGATGGAAAGCTCAGATTCTAGTGATAAAGGAAGTATTGATCAATCAGAAGCCCAACGTCAGAGCCAGCTGGATCGGTTAGACCGAGAAGAAGCTTTCTATCAGTTTGTGAACAACCTGAGTGAAGAGGACTACAGGCTTATGAGAGATAACAATTTGCTAGGAACACCAGGTAGGTAATGCTTGCCTATGTCCATCCTGCCAGAGTTGCTTGTAGGCAGTTTGTGTCATTTTCTGTTCTCCTGAAGCCCTTTCACCCGTTTGTGTGCTGCAGTCGTGTTCCATGGTAGGAAGTAGCTTCTTGCTAATTTGTGCACACTCAAATTCGAGTGGTCCCTTGACTTGTGGAGACATAGTTAGGATTCATCAGATATGAAAGTCTGGTGTTTGCACAGCTTGGCAGGAACACCCAGATTTGACCCAGTTCCAGTTATGAACCCTTAGATGGAAAAAAAAATCTCCTTTAAGCATCTGTGTGCAGATTTTGTGCTGGTGAGGTCAAGAGTTTGTAACCAGGGTAAGTAGTCTGGTATGAGATTCTGCATGGGCATTTTGATGTCAGTTCTCGATCAACTTGTTACATTTCCTCTTTATAGGTTGATACCTAATTCAAACCACGACTCAACTATTTTAAACCTTCTTTTCCTGCTTGTGGAAGTGTTAACCTCAAATATTTCACTCTGGACAGCCATTTAATGGGTGTAGGATGACAAAAATTGCTGCTCAGTTGTAGAGGTTACAGAACCAGAGAGCACATCTCTCTTGAATAGGATGGAACTGTTGGATATTTCAGCTTCAGCAAAACTTACTTGGGACAACAGTGCTAAAGTGTCTGAACTTCCCGTTAGCAACCTGCTCGGCAGTGCCATTGTGGCAGGATTTAATTAGAGCACAAGCAGTGGCTTGTACCTTCTTTAGAAGCTTTTGATAATGCTTGCCATACATATATGATTTGGAAATATTTTTGGAAAATTTTGCTTATTTTCTAAGGTGAAATTACTGAAGAAGAGTTGCTGAGAAGGCTACACCAAGTTAAAGAAGGTCCGCCACAGCAAAACAGTGATGAGAATAGAGGTATATACAGTATTTGTGAAAACTCTTAACTTTAGCATCCCGTACGGACCTTAACTTGAGTGCAGGAGTGGAACAAGTTAAGCCTAGGCAGGTGCAAGGTGAGCTTTGTTTCAAAACTCAGTGAACCTTATGTCTGATATCTGCTGCAGAGGTCAGTTTGGGACAGATTTCATTCATAACACATCTCTTACTTCTACCAAAATAAAGTTTCATTTAGGTTTATTTTTTTATTTCATTTTTTTTAAGACTGCCTTCCTGTCTGCTCCCTTCTGGGATGCTTTTTGGCAATCCCTCTTTTTTAATTCACCATTCTTCCCTTCCAAAGATGCTGCATTGCTTTTGTTGTCACCCTTCGGTAGAGATTGGTGGGGGATGCTCAGAGCTGGACCACTGGGGTTCATTCTTCCGTGAGACAGAGTTGCTATAAAGCTCTGCAGGTGAAGGCTCAGGACGAACTTAATTCTCTGTTTCATGGTCGATAGATCACTTAATTGTTTGGAAAGGAAAACACAGAATATTGATGTGTTATGACACCTGACATGTGACTTTCCATTTACTTACGATAGAAAATACGTGTTCTTTTGATGACTTGTTTGCTCTGTGATGGCTGCAGCCTATCTGTCCATATTAGAGCAATATCCACTCCTGCTCCCTTAGAAGAGCTCTGGTAGTTACAGAACTGTCTCGCTGCCTGTGAAACCACAGTAGCACTTGTTAGGATTCAGCACTTCTAAATTGTCACTTGTTAAGCTAAGCAATTATGTTCTTGGAAAAGATGGCTCCAAAATTAGCTCAGTACTCTAATTTTGGTAGTTCCCTGTCTTTTTCACAGGTGCAGAGTCCGCAGAAGATGTTTCAAATGGAGATTCTATAATAGACTGGCTTAATTCAGTCCGACAGACTGGAAATACAACACGAAGTGGGCAGCGAGGAAACCAGTCCTGGAGAGCAGTGAGCCGGACTAACCCAAATAGTGGAGACTTCAGATTCAGTTTGGAAATAAATGTCAACCGTAATAATGGGAACACGAATCCAGAAACTGAGAATGAGCCATCTGTAGAGCCTTCCAATGGGGAGGATTTGGAAAACAGCCAAAGTGACTCTGAAATTCCAAGGTCTGAATCACCGTCTGTAAGGCAGCCTGGATCAGAAAGGAGCAGTGCGGAGGAGCTGACGGCTGAGGAGGCTTCCCCTCCTAGAGGGCAGAGGAGAGCCAGGAGTAGGAGTCCAGAACAGCGGCGGACACGGGCTAGGACTGATAGAAGTAGGTCACCTATTAATGCAGTGAGTGAGGCCCCTCGCAGGTCTCATCACAACTCATCATCTCAAACACTTGACCACTCCTCAGCGAGCGAGGCTGAGGGCAGCTCTAGAACTAGGCAGCACGTGACGTTAAGGCAGCACACAGTGGGGACCGAGGTGCCAAGTGAAAACGCAGTTCTGTTTTCCCCCCCTGAAACGAGGCCTGCTCCTCAAGCAGCAGGTTCCTCAGAAACTACCGGCACCAGTGAGCCCGTGGCTCCTGGGCAGAGGCCTCCCACCATAGTGCTTGACCTCCAGGTGAGAAGAGTCCGCCCGGGCGAGTACCGGCAAAGGGACAGCATAGCCAACAGGACCCGGTCCCGCTCCCAGACCCCCAACAACACGGTCACCTACGAGAGCGAGCGCGGAGGCTTCCGGCGCACGTTCTCCCGCTCAGAGCGGGCTGGAGTGAGAACTTACGTCAGCACCATTAGGATTCCCATCCGTAGGATCTTAAACACAGGCCTGAGCGAGACTACGTCAGTCGCCATCCAGACCATGCTGAGGCAGATCATGACAGGCTTCGGGGAGCTCAGTTACTTCATGTACAGTGATAGCGATGCAGATCCCAGTGGGCCAGCTCCCAATCAGAACGTGGAGACTTCTGAGCCACAGAGCGGAGCTGGGGGCACCTCGGGCAATGAGAATGCAGATGTTAGCTCAGGGGAGGTGTACGAGGGTGGGCACGAGGCTAGCTCAACATCTGGTGCCAGGCGGGAAGGCCGGAATACGAGGGGATCGGTCACTTTCGAAGAAAGCAGTTCTCTGCCATTCCTTAGCCTTGCACAGTTTTTCCTACTCAACGAAGATGATGATGACCAACCAAGAGGACTCACCAAAGAACAAATCGACAACCTAGCCATGAGGAATTTTGGTGAGAGCGACGCTCTGAAAACCTGCAGCGTGTGCATCACAGAGTACACGGAGGGCAACAAGCTCCGCAAGCTGCCGTGCTCGCATGAGTACCACGTGCACTGCATCGACCGCTGGCTGTCGGAGAACTCCACCTGCCCCATCTGTCGCAGAGCAGTCTTAGCTTCTGGGAACAGAGAGAGTGTTGTCTAAAGGAGAGCTGAGTCGATGGCCAGGCAGCCGGTGTGATAGTGATGGGCAAAGAAGTCACTTCCTTTATGGCCACTTTTTGAGTGGTACCTCAGTGTATAGTAATGACTCGGAGTGAATCTTCCCTCATTAAAGCATTTTCTCTGGATTCAAGATTTGGGAATTGGAAAATTTCTTTAATTAGGTTTTTCGAGTTCTAGTCAGTTTGGGTGTTCAATTTCACTTGTCCAAAGACATCTCCTCACTTCAAAATATTTTTTTCTTTGTGAAGAGTATTAAGTTCTTTCTGCTACCCAGCCCTTGCCATCTCAGTCCAATAAACAGTTTGTCCTCAAGATTGTGCTTCTGAGGAGTTCTTTGAGAAGTTATCCAGCTCAGTGTCCATGAGTCATAGAGGAATTTTTGCAAGAAATCCAACTCTCTGAAAAAATAACATTAATTTAATTGCACACTTGAACATACTTTTAATTTTCCTCCTGGGTTAATATTGGACATGTCTGTGTAAATAACACTAATGTTAGCCCTTTCCCCATCACTATGGCACGCTGTAGGATGAGCTGTTAGCTTAATTGGGATATTTATCTTGTTGTGGAAATATAAGAATTGCCTATGCTTGTTTAAATAAAGAAAAAAAAAACAAATCTGTTTTAAAATTGTAAAGCTTTTTTGTAGAAGCTCAGTACTTTTCCAATGCACTGTTGTACTAACGCATTAAGAATTAAAATTGTACCATGCTTAGAAATCAAGAATGCTTTTCATACAGACCCCACCACACAGAGAGCAAACTGAACATGAGAGAGCTGCTTTTGTGACTGTGTACCTGTCAAGAGCAGTGCATATCTGTACTATTTATGTGAACAGCTACTGTAACATAAAAACAGTTGGATTAGACATTTAATTGCATTAAAAAAAAAAAACGGAAATTAAATGTTATAATTTCAGTGTTTTGGCTCAGTAATGCCACCAAAAAAAAAGGTATGATAAAAATTAGAAACTGTTCTAATGGCTGGTTATTTCTTGTTGTGGTTGCAGATATGGAATAACACAAACCCGTGCGTACTGGCTCGTTCACTGAGGTTTGTGCCCAGTTTTTCTATCAGCTTTTGCTCTCAATTTTTGAGGCAATGCTGTAACTTCAAACAAGTACAGACAGGTTGGTTTTTAGTTCTTCATGAGCTTCAACTATATTGGTAACCTCTGGATGTGTTGAGTGGTCCAGTGCTGGTAGCCTGTGGTGCAAGTGCCACAGGAAATAACTCTACTAACTGGGAAGCACACTGTTAGTATTGGGTTCCATTTAAAAATGAGTACACTTAAATGTGCAGCAAATTCTTGAGAATAACAGTAAAAACCCAACAAGCTCTTTATATTCCTATTGCACAGGACGAAAATGAATTTACCTTTAAAACTATGTACATGATGTGTTGCAATGGAGAATTGGAGAATGTACCTCAACTCTCATCAGTGTGTGTGTGTGGGGAAACATCCTTCACCCTCAGTGACCCCTTCTTTGGTTTATTCTCTAAGGTTTTGGGTTTTTCCTGGTTTACATCAGCAAAGGGAAAGTGGGTTTTTATTTATTTCCACTCCAGGGCAGTAGTTCTGAAGGGATATGAGCTGCTCTTGCTGGCTGTATGGGAAGTGTTGCTTGTTCTTCAGATGACAAAACCAAAGCTGGCCTATCTCTTTTTTTCCTAATTAAAACACATTTTTGGTGTTTTATAGTGGTGGGTGCATAAACTCTAATTGCTGCTCTAAGCCATTTTAACATCTCGACAGCTAGTTAAGGATTCCACAGCATTCCAAAATTCCATTTTTTTTAATCTGTGTGCATTTTGTGCTGTTGGTTCAGTGGGAAACCCTGACTGGCTGTTGAGCTCGCTTTCCTCCTGGTGGGACACGCCATCGTGGCAGAGGGAACACGAGGGTTCTTTGGGAACAGAACAATCAGTAAGCTCACGGGTTTGGTTTTTTCCTTGGACACGTATCAGTGTAAAATTTAAGTTGGCTGTTGATTCTGGGTACTGGGCTCTCTGTGCCAAAATTTCACAGCAAAATAACACTTCTGAATTTCACAGAGCGTAGAATTAGAAGGGAAAAAAACCCTCTCTACGTGAGTACCATGTTAGATGTTGAAAATCAGAGATGTTCATCTCAGAGTAGAGCTGGCGACCACCAGGAAGGGAGCCCACTGTCCCAAACCTACGCAAAGCACGGCTCTGGTACCTGTCACCCAACCTTTTCCATGGAATTTCCACCTTGGTAGAACCGCCCTCACAGTTTCGTTACAGCTTATAGCATGTCTTAACGTTTTATCTTTCTGTAACGAGAGCAACTAATAAAATATTGGAGGTTTCCCAAACAGTACCAAGAACAAATAATTTAATCTCAGTTTGGGGGACGTTGAATGTTCTCTGTGGTTTCTCTGCCTTTCACAATGCTGAGTTTGCTAAAGGGGCTGGGGGCTCATTGTCTGCGGCAAAAACTTCCTTATGTAGCTCAGTTAATTAGGGTAATTGAATTTCTATTTATCTAAATTTAGATTGGAGTTAGGAAAAGCCAGTATTAACATTTCAGTTGCTTACAAAATATGAAACACTTTAATAATTAGACTGATTTACATGTCATGAATTATTTTGATCGTGAACATGTGTATTTAGCGCTTCCCTCAGTTTTTTGGTATTTTTGGAGGGACACAGCATCTTCACTGGTGCCTGGAGGGGTATGAAGGGTTGAAAGGGCGAGTTTTGGCACGTTCCTAGGCCTGATGTGCCGAGGGATGGCTTTGGAGAGGCAGAGCCCCGTGCGCCGGTGGCCTGGGTCACAGTGCCACCGTGTGGGATCTGCCTTCAGCACCCGCGGGATTCCTTGCAGCATCAGCAGCTTTTATTCTGGTTTCGAAGGATTCTCCTCCTCATTGCCCAACCCAGTGGTTACCATTTTTTTTTTTTTCCAAACATCCAGATTCCTGCTGGGAATATCTGGTGCGTGAGCTTCATTCCTTTCTGACAGGACAGACCCCTTCCCACAGCAGTGACAGCGGTCACCAGGCCAAACCCTGGTGACAAACGCACACTTTTAATAATTACATTATTTAAGAGTTACTGTTGGTTTAATTCACATTGTAAACCGACACAGACTTGTGGGTACTCACTTTATTATAATTTTTTTGGGGGGGGGGTGGGGGGGGGGCTTTATCTGTCAAAAGACCGAATTCCTGGTGCTGGTTGGATTTCCCTTTCACGTGCATATTTTTTATTTCTTCGAACAAGTTGGTTTTTTTGCAGAGAACTTGGGAGGCAGTTGAGTTGTTTTTAAAACGATTTGATTATATAGGTACTTCATGCATAGAAATCAGGGAATTTTAAAGGCCTTTTGTAGGAAGCGCTGCCGTGCAGGCACAGCAGCTGCAGGACACGACACCCACCGGGTTTGAAGGAGCCCTAATTGTGCATTGTGTCGACTTGCAGACGAAGGGGTTTCCCACCAGAGCTGGCACAATGGCCCATAATGACTGTCATGCCAGTTTCCTGTCACTTGTCTGGGTTATGCAAATGTGGGAGTCCAAAGGCCCCTTTCCCGGGTGGATCCGCAGTGGATAAACAGTTGCTCGCACAACCCAGTGGTCTCATCGTAACAATGAGGGCATGGAGAATGTGAGGGTGAGAAGAGGTGCACGTAAAGCTGAGGGGGGTTCTGAACCTCCTGGAGTGATCTTCACCTTCACACTGCAGTGCAATCCTCCATCCCTCGTCTCATCCTTAATTTGGGATCGTTGTGTCCGTGGAAGCAGTGTCCTGGTTTGGGGAAGGGTCTGTGTGAGCAGGCGAGGAGCCGATGGGGAGCCCGGTGCTGTCGGAAATGTCTGCCTGCTCCTCTGCCTTCTCCCAGGAGGAGGAGCTTTGGATGAAGGTTGGCTTGGAGCCACATGGAGGGAATTTATAACAACTTCAGAAATATTTCCAGCCCTTCTGTACAGTAGGCTTTTTGTTTACCCTCGGCTGGGGGGGGAAGCAGGAGGCTGAAGAGATACAATCAATGGTAACGTACCCAAAGTACAAATAAGCGGTGGTGTGTTAAAAAAGAGGTTTGCATCTGTTATACCAGGGCTTCCCAACCTGTCAGATAGACTGTATCTCCTTTTTCTTATGGGGAAAGAATACCATTGAATTTGATTCGATTTATTTCTGGTTTTATTCCCTTTAGCTAAAATATTTGAGCCCTTTTCCTGAATTTCACTCTGTTGGTAAGGCTGTTGGTTGGGAAGCCCTGAATTCCACTGTGAATGTAACACTTTTCTTTATTATTTTTTTTTTTTTTTTTTTTTTTNCTTTTTTGTACAGTGCTTTTACATTTGTTTATACTGGACTTGTTTAATATGAACTGGTACTCGGAGGTTGTTGGACGCAGTTTGACCAGGTTTGCCACCTAACACTTAAGGAGGAGTTTGTTCCCTATGTAAGATGTTATAATGCAAATTTAACTAGACTCAATAAAATGCATGAAGTGTTCATTTTGTGCTGCATCATCACTCCTTGGGTTTATTCTTATGGTGTGGAGTACACAGTGGTGGATGTGGCAGGAATTTATTTCCTCTGTACACCTTTCCCCTTGAGGCTGGGCAGAAAGGAGGGAGCTGGAATGGTACAGAATTAACTTCTCGGAAGAATTTATTGCATTAGGACATAAAACTGAAGCAATAAATCATGCTATGTCCCAGACTTTGTAAATCTGGCACTGGATAATGTAGGATACAAAAGCAGCATCTCCCAAGTTGTCTTCCAAGGAACAGCTGTGACTCCAGGTGCCCTTAGGAACCAGGGCCCCATGCAGGGCTGTCAGGGCTGAGTCTCCCTGCAGATCCAGTCACGATTCCAGGAGAATCTCACATCTGGCTAAAAGCTCCATCCTAAAATTAGCAGCTGAGGTATGTGCAAACACTTGAGTGGGAAGGAAGTTTTTTAGGGTGTGGGGAGCTGTATTTATTATCTGTGCTTCCCTCACCTCAATCCCGTTCCTTGGGTAGGAAGTGGGAGCCGCTCGCCGAGAGGAGCACAATGGCATCGGTACAAGAGAAGGGACAGGAAGGGGCTGTGTCCCTGAAAAGGCATTTTGGGTGCCAGGGCAGGGCATCAGTGTCTCCTCAGCACTGCCAGTGATGCTCTTCTCCAGCAAGGAAGGGTTGTGGGCTGCTCCAGGGATGTGTGGGGTCAGGATTCTGCTCCAGCTTCACTCTCCACAGGGAGAGCTCTTGGATAAAGGGTTTTTTTCCCCATTCCCGCATGCTTCTTGCTCTTCGAGTATTCAGTTCAGTCTGAAACTGGGTGTTTAACACAGGTGTTAGCTTTGATTTCAGTGACTTTATTCATGAAGTGACTCCCACACTTTGTGTATCAGGAGCTCTTTGCCTGGTTGCTGTCTCCAGCCCCTCATCTCCCTGTAGGAATTCATTTTGGGTAACCCTGGAGTTGTTCCTCAAAAACTCCTGATCAACCCCCAAATTGCTTGAAGAGCCCAAGCCAGCCTTGGCTCTCGTGTGTGGCTGACTTCATCCCTCTGTTTATTTTCTTTAATATATTTGAGGTCTTTGTCCTGACCTGTAAAACTTTATATAACCTTGTTCCTCCCTCTTGGTGCTTAAACTCTGTAACCTTTTACGCTGTCTTACTCCTCCCTTCAGGATATATTTCCATGGCACATCCAGACTTTCTCAGGGGAATGTGTTTGGCCGCTTTGCTGGTCCTGCTGCTGGCTGGGAGGAGAAATGTTGTGTTTGGTGACCTTGTGCATCCCAGAGCTATGGCGGGGGGAGGAGGGGGGAACAGGAATAGCCATCATTTTGGGGGCTTCTCCCCTTTTTTGACCACTGAGGAGTGAGATGGAGCATTTGGAAAGAGGGGGGTGGGGAGAACAGCACAAGCTGGCTGCTCCTCCTTGCCCTTCCCAGCTGTTTAAAGTGTGATTGAACCTGTTCTGGGACTTTTAACATAACAAATCTAAACTCAGTGGCTCCCTAAACTCTTAAAATAAATTTATATAGGGAAAACTAACCCCACTTTTCAGTCTTAGACTGGCAGGGCATTGTCTGTGGCACTAATGAGATGCTGCTGCCACATGCTCCAACTGTTCCCCTGAATAAATCCCCTGCTAAGCCGAGCATGTGAAAATCCAGGCATCAGGTCCCCTCAACAACGATTACTTCATCCAACAGGAGTCATCCCACATTGCTGAGGGTTCCTTGAGCTCTGGCACCCTGTGCCAGCAGGGTCCTGGCATTTCAAGGAAAAGGGTTGCCAGGTAGTAGCCTCGTGCTGGTGTTGGGGATGCTGGGCTGCAGCACGCTCCCTGTGGCTCTGGCAGAGCCAGGAGAGGAGCCAGCCAGGCTCCTGGTGTCCAGCAGGGATGTGTTTACACTGGTTTGATTTCTCAGGATGCATTTGCAGAATGTGATTTCTCCAGGTTGAAAGTTTGAGGCCAGTGGATTTTAGCTCTGGAGCAGCAGCTTTGCTCGTTGTTTCCTGTAGAAAATGCTGTAAAGGACAAAGTGCCTGGTTTGCTTTCTTGACTTTAATACCTGCTGTAATCTTTCCTTTCACAGCAGTGCAACAGCCCTGGCACCACCCCAGACCCACACCCCAGGGCTTGCCCTGTGTCTGCAGAGCCAGACCTTGGCTGGCCAGTGGCTTTGGAGGTACCAGAGGATTTATGGAGGTAAAAACTAAAAATAACTTCATTTCAGGAGCCCATAAAGTTCCTCTCCAGAGCAGGGATTTATGGAGTGGAGATGGGACCAGTTTGTGCCTGTCCTGAGCATCATTCACTGCTCACCATGCAGGTGAAGGGCTGGAAAAGATGCCGTGGAAGAAATAAGTTAATCTCTCTGGGTACTGCTAAACTAAACTAAATAAATCCTAAATAAACTTGGAAATGACTCAGCCTTTGCTGCTGGCACCTTTGGGATGGTTGTGTGTTAATCTGTACAAACGCATCTAAATAAATTTAAATATTTATGGGAAGGAAGAGGCTGGGAAATGCCCTGAGAGCAGCTCGCTGTCAGCTGGCGTCCAGTGCTGGTTGTCCATCTTCCCTGCACGTGTGACATGGCCCGGAGGGAAAGGTGAGGGTGGAAAATGATGGGAAGGGATGAGGGAAAGAAGATGGGAAGGGAAAGAAGAGGGGAAGGGAAAGAAGAGGGGAATTAAACCGAAGGAAAACTAAAGGGTAAAAAAAAAAAAAAGGCTTTTGAACTGTGCTCGTCTGAGTGGGACTAGAACATCAACACAGGTGGAAGGGAACGGGTGGGAGCAAACCCACGGAGATGCCGGTGGTTGTGAGGATGCAGAGCAGGTCCAGGAGAGACTCGGGGGCACCGGCTGGGTCCCGTGGGGGCCGAGCAGGAGGGGCGATGCAGAGCCGGCCACGTACACCGGGGCCGGGCCGGCCTGAGCGATGCTCCAGATGAGACGAGAACAGATTTAGCAGCACCGAATCCCGTGCCAGAACAATGGCTGGAGCTGCTGCTGAGGACGCCGGGGGGGACGCGGGGGCCCGGGAGGGGCTGTGAGCACAACCCTGCCCAAAAACCCCCGCACGCTCCTCGCCTTTCCCGGGCGGGCTGCGGGTGATGGGGACAGACTCGTTCAGCGCGGCTCCTGTGCCAAAACAGGGGACACAGCTGAAGGCAGCACAGCCCCCAGCCTCGGCCGGGACAACGGGGGCACTCCAAAGGCGATCCGCGCTCCTCGCATCCCAAGGGATTTCTGCTCCCGCGCCGGCACCATCTGGGATGCTGATGCTTTGGGGTGTCTCTCCTCGCTCTCATTTTCCCCTCCTTTTCCCCTCCCCTGTGCCGTGTTCGCCTTAGATCTCAGCCTGTATCTGCTTTTCCTGCCTGGCTTTGCCCGGCTGCCAGGACGAAGCGGTTTTTCCCCGGCATTTCGAAAGCCCCCGATCCCAAGCCCAAGGAAAGCGGCGCATCCCGAGCGCTCCCCGTGCGTTCTCCTTCCCCTTGCGCGGTGCTTTGCGGGGCCGGGTACCTCCGTCCCGGCCTAGAGGGACCCCAATACCCCAGCCCATCCTCCCTGCCGAGCCTGGGTGCGGCTGGAACAACCCCGGGAAAAGATCTTTCCCAAATTATTGCTTTAAATAACGGCAGCGAAGCAACGGCTCCAGGAAAGGTTTGCATTTCAACGCGGAGATGATTTAAAAAAAAAAATCTCCTGCCACTCCTCAGTGCATCCTTCGAGTCCTTCAAAGGCGTTTGCAAATGGGGTTTTGTTGCTTTTTTTTTTTTCCCCTCAAGGATTATAATTTTTAAGTCCTGAAAAAAGAAAACAGATGGAGAAGAAAACAATGAAAGAAAACAAGGCCAGCCCAGAGCCCGCGGGGACAGGAGCAGAGTGGCCGGGCACAGCAGTGCCCAGCTCGTGTACACACTGCACATCTGTAGATAGATATTTTTGTGTCATTTATATGTGTACATTTTAAAAAAATCAATAGATAGATGCCGTTTGCACATATTGGTCTAAATTATATGTAATTGAAAACTGTTAAATTAATACAAAACATTGACATGTGGCTCATATTTGATATATAAAACATACTTGTCATGATACGTATTTCATATATAAAACACACACGTGTTTTGTAGCACAAATACCAGCTATTCTATCTAATTAACTTGGTTTAATCTGTGATATTTCAATTTAAATGCACAAATAGATATCCAAATGCTGAACCACTGTGTTATAGTAGTGAAAACATCCTTTTAATGCGTTGTGGTTTGGTTCGGTTTTTTTCTCATTCACAGCCTTTTTGTGGAAAAGCCCAGAGTTTTGTCCAATGCAAAATGCTTTTCCCCCCCATTTTTTCCATGAATTGGGGTCAGATCCAGCAGCCTGGCAGAGCAGGAGGAGGTGACTGGTGCTCCATGCCCTGTGCTCAGCCAAGCTGAGAGGGGATTTCCAGAGGGCCCGTGCACAAACACACCTTTGGAGGCACATATATCTATATTTATATATATATATACACACATATACATGTGTATGTGTGTATATATTTATTTATTTATATGGAATTTGTGGGCATGGACTGTGATGAGCTGCTGCTCCTGGGGGTGCTGGGGAAGCAGGGCAGGGTATCCCCTCCATCACCCCATCCGGGTGTTCCCATGGATGCACAGCCCACTTTTCCCCCACACCCCAGCACCCTCCCAATTCCCCTCCAACTTTCCAGCCATCCCAAGAAGATATTTTGATATCGAGCTAAAATTGCCTTTTTTTTTTTTGCTGCCTGGAAGTGAAGGGCTCTCCTTGCATGCACAGCACGGAGTCCTCTGGAGGAGCTCACTGCTGCACTCTCATTCCCTTTGAATCTCTGTTTATCATCTCTTATCTCCTGATGGGGTTTTTTTTAAACACTATTTGCAGTAAATATCCCAAACTTGAAAAAGAGTTGAGTTGCACATTAAAAAAAAAAAAAAGCCTTAGTTATATCAAATTAATGCACGTGTCAGCTTTCATCTAATGGCAATTAAAGCACCTCACATAAACAAATCATTAATAGAAAACCCTGGATAAAAGCTGTGTTTTCAGTGTCTCATGGCCTCTATAACCTCGCTCATGAATTAATTATCCCTGAGCTTTCCCAACCCTCCCATAACTGCTCTTATTGACAAAAAACATTGATTCTCCTGTGACCAGGAGGTACCTGGAAGGCCTCATTGTGCCCCTCAACCACTGCCAAATGGAAGAAATAATATTAATGCTGCTTAAAAATAGCCCTGGGGCTGTAGCTGTGGGAGAGCCCCCACGGAGTGAAAATGCTGCAGCCCCTGAAGGTGCTGGGTGGTAAAATCCAGACCCAAAGCTGCCCCCAGGGGAATGGAAAACACCCAGGAGGCTCATCCTGAGCACTGACACCCCTCTGCGCACCCAGATGCTCTCAGGGGTGGATTTTAAAATCATTTTTACTTCTAAATGCCTCAGTGGGACAAGGACCATCCCCTTCCAGCTGTCGCCCGTCACCAGCTCATGGGAACATCTCCCCTGATAGGTTCCAGGACCTTGGAACATCCCTTCCTCAAGGTGCATCAAACACTTAATAAAAATAATTCCCAGGATAAACCCTTGCCTCTCCAGCCCCTCTGGAGAGTTGGCAGCATCTGGGAAAGCTGCTGAGAACCAGTGCCCACGACCAGCCATGAGGAGACACCTGGCGACACACAAGGCACAGATCCCTTTTCCTTTTAAACTGGTTTATTCTACACAAATCTTTTTAACAACATTCATAAAACATTCATTACAAAAATGTGATAATATGGGGGAGGTTTCTTTCTTTTTCGTTTTCTTTTTCTTTTTTTTTTATTCCACCAATCAGAAATTCACATTTTGAAAGGATAGGCCTACTTTTAAGAGACACATTCACTTTACTTCCAGATACAAAATTTTGAGGGGTTATGAATCACTTACAAAGAGCAGATGTCAAAAAAAAAAAAGGAATAATTTTAAGCTTCAGGATCTGATTTCAGCATTGAATTGAGCAGCTGCATTTGGACCACTGGCTCTGCTGCTCTGCCCAGGGTGCCCAGCAGGCCTGGGCACCTCCCAGGACCAATTTCGGAGCCACACACGGCTCCTGCTGAGCCAGAGCCTGGAGCACAGAGGAAAAAAATGGGATTGCAAAGCTACCGACGGTGCTGCAGCTTTTTATTGAGTCTTTCTAGTGGGTACAGACACAGAGAGGGTGCATCCCACCCCAAAAACCCACGGGCAGGCTGTTTCCCATCAACAACAGAGCAAATGCCAGCTGTGACAGGCCGTGGCACTGGAATCTGCTGAGCAGGGTGATGGCAGCAAGCTTGGAGGTCCTGCTTCAAAAACAATTACCCGAAACGGCCAAAATTCAAGCCTCCGCCCCGGTGCTCTTATGTGGAGCCAGCTCCAAAATCCACCCATCCGAAAGCAAATATTTGGCTTCATCCTGCTGGATTTCAGGGCAGGCGAGGGGGAGCGGGGTAATTTCCTAATTGCCCTCAGCCTCCCCAGAAAAATCCTGCCTGCGGCTCTAACGGGTTCACATGGCTGAAACAGGATCTGCTGGGAAAGTTCAGGCCTGGGGAAGTCGAGTTCTTTCCCGAAAGGATTGGGTTGAACGCGCTCGGCAGCCAAATCCCAACCGGGTTCAGGCAATTTGGCCATCGCCCACCAGAAGGGGAGCATCACCTCGGTGCAGAAACCTGCTCCAGTAAACAACTCATCTTACACAGCACGCTTAAAAACGTACAAAAAGGACCAAAAAAAGAGCTGAATTCCTCGGTAGAACAGCCCCTGAGTCTCGTCTCCGACGCTACGGGAGGGGCTGCGCTGGCTGGGCTGGGCGGAGGTGGGCGCAGGGTGAGCCTTGGGGAGTAGGGTACAAAAAGAGGAGAAACTTTGGAGGTACAGAGCCTCCCCCAAAGCCATGCTTTGCAGAAAACAGGAGGGGGGTTTTTTTTGTGTCTTTCCTCTCTGCTGGGAAGGCAGATCCCAGCCCTGCTGCACCCGCAGGGTTCCGCCACCGCGGCGCGTGGGGAGAGGGGACGCGGGGACGCTCGCGGTGCCTGGCCTTGAGGGGGGCACCGAGGGCACGGCAAAATATTTGCAGAAATGAAACTACAAAGCCCTCTCCCCCACCCTGACAGGGGCTGTGCAGGTGGTCCCACCAAAGCCCAGTGATAACCTCCCTGTCACCAGGGCTAAAGTCCGTGCAGTGGCCGTGCCAGGCAGATAAAGGACCTGGAGCACAGGGTCACCCCTGCGACACCCCCAGGCCTCCAAAGCTCTCTCAGAGCTCCATCCACCCCTGTGTTTGCTTTCCTGCCAAGGGCTCTCAAAAAGAAGGGGAACAGCTTTATTTTGGTTTGTTAGCTGCCCATGGAGCCCCTCTCCGTGCCAGTTCCACGCCTGGCGTTACTCAGAGCGCCTTGGAGGAGGATTTAAGGAGCACTTGTCAACCACGTCATTGTCCCCAAAAGTTACAAGGGTGGCTTGTAAGCACCCAAAAGAGCTGCTTGAGTCCATGTATGGTGGCATAAAGGTGGAGGGAGGGGGCTGCTCTGCTTGCCTTGGCTTTCAAAGTCATTCCAATTTTCTGCTTCCAGACGGAAAAGGAGAAGCAGACTCTGCCAGTGTGGAAATAATGGAAGCTAAAATAATCAGGGTGCCCTCAAACAAAATTCTAGGGTGCAGGAGCACATGAAAGCTGGGAATGGTTTGCAGTGAAGGATGGAGGGACAGCAAAGGTTTCAGCTGGATCTGTCCCCCTGCATCCAGAGGATTTGATCCAAGTTGACCTTTACTCAGGTGAGGATTATATGGCCACTTACAGATTCAAGTGTCAGCCAGGGTTCAAACCCAGAGCAGGTGAGATCCTCAGCTCCAAATCAGGCTGTCCAGAGCAAAGAGACCCTCTGCTGCCATGCAGAACATTCCCATGGCACTGCCAGGCAAGGGCAGCAATGTCCCTGCTGGCTCCTCCGGGCAGCTCAGCCCAGGGGGTGATGAAGCTCCTCGAGTGGCAGCCCCAAAGCACCACCATGGTGGGAGGCAGAGCCAAAACCTCCTGAAATTGGGGGTCCCCAAACCCCACGGTACCACAGCAGACCTACAAAAGCCCCCAGGCCTGGCTGACAATTAGGATGCGGCCTTCCCACAGCTCCCACAGCAGGGAAATGTTAGGAAACCTCAACCCCAGCCGGACAGAGGCCAGAATTTGTTAAATTTAAGCTCTGTGACTTCCAAGCTTGTGTTTGCCTGGCTGTAGGACCTCAGGGCAGGGCAAGCTGCAGTGAAGCAGCTCCTGCATATTGTTTCAGAACTGAAAAAAGCTCTAAGCCATGAATCATGGCACTTCCCAGGCAGCTCCCAAAGCCCTGCTACCCTTCCCATCACAAACACAACCGTCCCTGGAGCCTTTCCAGCTCAGCTGTCCCGCTCCATCCCTCAGCCAGAGTGAGAGGAGTTAAATCCGATGCCTCACTCTGCAGTAGAATTAAAAAAAAATAAGAAAAGAAAAGGGAAAAAAAAAAAAAAAGAAGAAAAGACAACAAGTTGGTTTTGAACACCCTCAAGGTAAAGATTTAAGAGGCAGCCCCAGCCCAGCCCCGAGCAGGCGCTGCTGGGACACGTCCTGGCCTCACTGCACACTTACATAAGGCTCTGCAGCTCTGCAAACACCCCGGCCATGGGGTGCAGTGGGGCCCTCCCCGCTCCCTTCCACCCCTTTCCCACCCAAGGGGCTCAGCCCACTCCCCTCCCCTCCTGGCTCCCAAAGCTGGCCGAGTCTGGAGTGCTGGGCTCCCCCTTCCCTTCCCCGAGCAAGGGAGAGGGGCAGGAATCACAGCCTGGCACTCGCAGGGGAGGGAGAAGGTTGGGTTTTTAATTAGAAAGCTGAGTAAAAGGCAGCCCCAAGGAGGATGGGGATGTGCTGGGCTAGGACAAGATGATCCTGATGGAACAGGAGGGGCTTTGGGATGAAGCTTTTTGCGACAGGTAGGGACCCATTTGGCATCACACCACCAGACCACCAGAGGCTAAACGGGTGTTTCGGAGAGCAGTGCAACTCCTCCCTGCTCACAGATGCTCCAATCACACAATCCCACCTCTCACAGGCCACCAGCCTGCAGAAATTCTTGCAAACTGCCTGGTATCCAAAAGGGCCAAACGAGAGCCACAGCAGCAGCAGCAGAGTTCGCCTAGAACGACAGCAGCAGCCGTAGAGTACGCCGAGAGCGACAGCAGCAGCAGCAGCNCTGACAAACAAGCCCCAAACACTCCCTGTATGTTGACACTGCTCCAACCTTTGCCCTCCCCATTCCCACCTGTGTTTGCTGATGAGGAGAGCTCTCATTGCTGTTGGCCAAACCTGCCTTCCCCGCTGCAGAATTTGCCCTTGTGTCCACCAAGGGCAGGATTTGGACCAGACAAAGACACCGAGTGTGGTTTTGGGAGGCTGGTACCAGACATGGGTCTGGAATAGGATGAGGAGTGGCTTCCTCTGACCAAACTGGGGTGGCCAAGGAAGCACCTCATCATTCCAAATCTCCTAGAGGGTCAACAATAAAAGCCAAAATTTAGGGGGGAGAGATGTGGGTAGCAGCACCCCTCCTGGGCAGAGCTCCTGGCTGACACAGCTGCTCTGATGCCACTGCAGTGCTAAGCATCCCTTGCAATGAATGCAGGCTCCTCCCAGGGCAAGGACCTTTGCAGGCACATGGAGCAGTTAAGGCAAGTGGAAGTCTGTAGAAATTTGGGATTTGAACCATAAATCACCTTATGGGCCAGGGAGGCTTTGCCACACAAAGTCAGGGTGCAGCCATCAGTGGGGCTCTGCCGTGCAGCCGCTCCCTCAGCCCAGATGGGTTTGGAGACAGCTCTGCTCACCCTCTGCTTGCTCTGAAGAAGCTACTTCTGGAATTTAAATCCCTCATAAGCTCTCCTTTGGGGGGCAATAAAGTCCAAAATATGATTTAATGAACTTCATCCAACTCCGATGCACATTAATGCCCCAAAACTTGCAGAAGGAGTAACAATGAGGAGTTTTTTATTTCCTTCAGCTGTCAGAGGGCTTTGAAGCTGCCCCACTGCCAATGGTCCCACCAAAAAAGCATCCCATCAACACCCTGCCCTAGGCTAAGTCTGGCAGATCCCAGCTGGAGCCAGGGTTCCCGTGGTCCAAGCCCTGCCTCCTCCTGCAGCTTCATCTGCCTCCCGTGGCTCCCAAAACTCAGCAATGGCTCAGCAGAGCCACAGCAGACGATGCCATATGGGCCATGAAGGGTAAGAACAGTCATGGAAAAGCGTATCCAAGAAAGAGACAAGCAGACATCTCATTTTATATCATAAACAGACACGTCACAACACACCAGGTAATTTTCCACCTCGTACGGGGACAGAAGGGCCACAAGACCACAAGACCTTACAATGCATCAGCCAACACGGGTTAAAAACGGGGCCAGAGGGACATGCAGGGTCCTGAGCCTATTATGTACAAAAGTCCCACCGCTGCTCGCAGGAGGGGGCCTCCACTGAACCCAAATTTCCACAGCAAAGACACGTCCTGGTGTTACAAACCCCCACACTCACCCGGAGACCAAGGGATGGTTCCCACGACACACGACCCTCTTCAGACATCTCACTTTTTAATGGTAGGAGAACAAAATGAAAATCTGATGAAGGATGGGTTTGCAGTCAGGATAAATGTGAGTTCTGTTTCTTGCTCTCTCCCAGTCCCAGCTGGCTTCCTGTTCACACAAGGACCCACCAGGGCAGGAGAACTTCCCTTCTCACTCATTAGCCACGCTCGTTAGCAACCCCTGGAGATGATCACAGAATCAATCACCTTAAAGCTCATCTCATTCCAACCCCTTGCCTTGGGCAGGGACATCTTCCACTACCCCAAATTGCTCCCAGCTGTGTCCACCCTGGCCTGGAACACTTCCAGGGATCCAGGGGCAGCCACAGCTTCTCTGGGCAATTTGAATTTCTACAATTTTCTGTGGGCAGCGACCGATTCCTGCCCAAGGCTGAGCTCTGCTGCCACTCAGTGTGGTGGGCACCCACTGGCTGTGTGACTTCCTTGTGCTCTCTCCCTCTCCCCCCCGGATCAGCACTGACCCTGCACCAGCTCAGTGACAACACACGGGCTACGAGTTAAATGCTACTGGGGCTGTCAAACCCTTTGGAAAACCTGGATTCCCCACCGATGCCGACTCGTGCTTATTGCTAACACACAACTGCCCCCCAAAAAGAGCAGCAACACCCTGTGCCCTGAGCCAGCAGCATCCCCACACCCGTGGGTGCCCCTGTGCCCAGCACGGAGCTGATCCATGACACAGGGGCTCTGTCCCAACCCTGCGTGCCTCAAAGCCACCAAAGCGCCCAGCTTGGTGGAGATCCCATGGATCTGGCCCCACAGAGCCGGGCACCGTGGGCTGAGCCAGGAGCTGCCCCCTCTGTTCTGCAGCTCAAAAGCCCAATCATTAATTGCTGGGTGAGGAAACAGAGGTGGAAAGCAGCCAAGGGACCTGCTGGTCTCATCCACGTGTTTTTAAGGCATATTTTGCAGGAAGGGTGTGCTCCCGTGTGACTCCGATGGCTGCAGCCAGCCGAGCTCCCCGTCATCCCAGCTGCAGCTCCCTGGGGGTGTGGGAGAGCAGCGGGAAAGGAGGAAAGAAGAAGATGAAAGCGGGACTCGCTGACATTTATTTGGTTTGTGCATCAGACTAAAGCAGCATTTCCTCCTTCGGATCTCTGGCTCCAAAACAGCCCCAGGTGCTGGACGGGGAGGGGGCTGTCTCACTTGGATGTGACACCGGAGGAGGAGAAGGATGGACAGCTGCAAAGTTCAACAAGTTCCATCCACAGCCTGCTTGGAAAAGGCATTTATTAGCTGTAAACCTCTGTCGTGACGTATAGAAAACCGGGGAGAGGAGCGGGAGCTCGATCAAGTTTGAATCCTGGTGAGAGTTCTCCTTAGAAAAATGGTTAGAAGGGGGGGAGAAAAAAAAAGGTGGCTTTGAAATCAAAACTGTCCCAAAAAAACAGAAGAGCATTTCTGCTAGTTAAAAGCCTTTAACTAGAAGAACTTTTTGTGTTTTCTCCTTTACAAACATAGTGCATCTGCGATCACTGGGAATTACGGTCCGTCTGGGAAAGGGCCTTGCTGGGGCTACGGAGAGGCTGCTGGTGTCCCGGGGAGAGCCGGGGCGGTGTCACATGTGTGCTTCGGAGGCTGGGCAGCCCGGCAGCAGCTCCCCATTCACCACCGCCTCCGACACCAGCATCTTGTCTTTGCCAGAATCCAGGCGCTGCTTCTTCAGCATCCTCTGATGGACCAGCGGCACCACGGAGAGCACCAGGCCGCCGATGATGGGGGGCACCCCGGCAAAGTAAAAGGCCGCGTCGTAATTCTCAAAATAATCGTTGAGGTATCCTGGAAGAGAAGAGCGATGGGGGTTAGGGCTGAGTCAGTCTAATGAGCTCGTTAGTCTAATGAGCTGCTTGTTCCCTCCTTCGAGTGCAGCTTGCGTCACTCAGCAGATTTGGGTTTTTAAAATAATCTTTTTTTTCCGTTGCATTTCTTGGAGTTTTTACGCCCTGGATTAAAGGATGTGTGCAGCCAACATTGTGTACCAAGGGAGTGGAGAAGGAAAGCCTCAGCCATCCTTCCTGTTCCACCAGAACAGGACACAGTCGGACACATCCCAGACAATCCCAAATGCAAGCTGAGACGTGTTAAACCCAACTCTTCTTCCCAGAGGCTTGCCAGCCAGGAGGCAATGGGAAAAGTGGGATGGGGCTGTCCCTCTGCTGATTGTCTCCACATGGAAGCCCTGCCCTTACGGATGTTTTATCTCCAGCTGTGAAATACACGCTGCCAGTTACAAACAATAGCCAAGCCCTTAAAACCCAACAAGGTTCTGCATTTGTCTGGCAAGTTCCAACACAGCCAGGCATCCTTGGAGAATAACACACGGCCATTGATCGGCACTGGAAAATCCCTCTGTGTGCCTCCTGCGTGGACACTTCCCTGGGAATCCGGCCAGTGCAAAGGGCCCCTTCACCCAGCAAGCCCCACTCAGGGGGTCTTGGGGCAGCACCCTCCCAGTGAGAGGTCTGTGACCCCCGTGTTCCTTCCCGAGGGCGTTAGAGTGAACTTTGCTGCCGGAAGCAGAGAGATCGGAGGTGCTTATCCAGCTTTGGCTTAGCGCTGCTGATGCAGAGGTCCTGCTGCTCAGGGGCAGCTCTGGCCAAGCCCTCGCTGTTAAGGACGTGTGGGTTATTGCTGTGCTGGAACACATGCCCAGGTCTTGAGGAGGCTCAGGTGCCTCCATCTCCAACTTCAACTCCATCTAAAAGGACTTCTAGAAAATTAATGTCTGCCAACTTTTAGCTCAGCTGCAAAGAGAAATCACTTCACGTGGTCTTGGGTCACTGTTCCCCCAGTGGTCACCTTTCATCAGCCTGCAGAAAGGGCCTGAGATGCCACAGGACGTAGCATGGAGTGATGCCACACCTGCTCTTCAACACCCACATGACCTGAGATAAGGCAGAAAACTCAAACCAGCACTTCTGGTCTCACACCAAAACACCGCCATGGGTGAAAGCTGCCACCAGCATCTCCCTCCCAACCGCTGGCTCCTGGTCCAGCACCGTGGCGTTACCAACCTGCTATGGGCGTGCCCGCGGTCATGGGCACGGCCATCAGCCCCATGAGGTACCCTATGGCCTGGGACGCCTGCATGGGCCCCACCAGCTCGAAGGCGATGGGGGCCATGATGGTGGTGAAGAAGCCGTCGCAGAGGCCGAGGAAGAGGCAGATGACAATGACGCCCTCGAAGCCTCGGCACTGGGGGATCATCATGCACAGGAGGCCCAACAGCATGAAGGATGCAACCTGGGGGGATAAAAGTGGGCATGAGAGTGGGGATGGGCAGCAGGTAGAGTCATGGAGGTGACACTGAACAGGTCAATGTCACTGCTCCCTCCTCCGGACCCAGCAAAGCCATCCAGCCGCTGCTCCTGTCTCGGAGAGGTCCTTAAGAATAACCTTTTAAGAAGGGTTAAGAAGGATTAGCTGCTGGATTAGCTGCTAGATTTCAGCAGTTTGTTCTTCAAAAACCACAAGGAGGTGAAAGGGTGTCAGTAGTTTGGGAAGAGTTGCTACTACGGAGTTTGATTGCTGGACACCGATCCCTCGGGTCAAGCGTATAACTCCTCTTACACATTTCTGTAGTAAATTTTCTTCCCTCACAGCAGCCAATGGTTGGTAAAGGCTTTGTGACCGACAGTTTTAAGCAGAGTGTGGACACCAATGTAGAGATGCCATCCCTGCCCTGCTGTGGTTGGCCAGCACCTCCACGGAGGCTTGGACACCCCGTACCTGCAGGTAAATCTTCTTCAGCCCGGGAATGCAGTCGCCAATGCGGCCCGAAACCAAGCGCCCCAGCCCCGACATGGCCCCGAGGCAAACCAGGAGGATCCAGTCCTTTTTGGTTTCCTGAAATCGCTTCTCCACGTATTTGACCTAGGATGGAGGGAAGGACACAAGGACATGAAGCCGCAGCAAGTTGATCCCTCTCATCTCTCCAAAAGGGACAAGACTTCCTGCAGAGGGCTCATGGATTTGGGGTGGCTGTGTGACCCTCACGTCCACATCACACTGATCTGCACCCTCCACCCACCCCAAACCCAACAGGCCCTTCCTCTCCTGCTACCGGTGCTGGTGCTTAGGAGCACTGGGAAGCGACCCTGGCCCACCCTGGCACAGAGAGGACACACAAAACCGTATCCATCACTATTCCCACTTACAGGATGTGCAGCAGTTTCTTGGCTTTGAGGCTTTTGGTGCCTCTGTCCCTACTGCCCACCCCCACCTTCCCACCTCCTCCTCACTCTGAGCAAAGGGATCTCCCTCCCCTTGCAGTCCCAGCCACAGCTCTTACCAGGTTCATGTAAGGTACGAGGTATCCCAGGACAGCAGTAGCGATCCCAAAGGCCCAAATCCGATAGGTCTTTCTCCGGAAAACCCTCAGGTTGAAATACTTGCGGGTCTGGGCCCAGCACTGCTGCCTCACGCTCCGGCTGCCCAGCTTGTCCTGCCCGTCGTGCTGAGAGTCACAAGAAGGCGGCAGGATGGGCCGGTAGGTCATGGACAAGAAGATCTGGATGAGCATTAAGGCACTGAGTACTTGGAAAGTGTGTGCCAGCCCGATGGCACCCCCGACCATCTTCAGGAAGAAGGGGAGCGGCACGGAGATGAGGCAGCTGCCCCCGGCCACGATGCCGTTGGCCAGGCCCAGGCGGCGCTTGAAGTAGTGACCGAGGATGACCAGCGAGGGCTGGAAGGCGAAGGAGCTGCCACAGCCGAAGAGGATCCCGTAGGTGAAGTAACGGACTTCCAGAGACCTGGCGGGAACAAAACGCGTGGAAGCGGCGATGTTAGGCAGAGGGGAGGAAGCCTCCTCTCCCCGCAGTCCTGCAAAGGCCCGGGTCTCACACACCACAGGTGCTGCACAGACAGTCTGACCTCCAGGAGCTTATCCCCTGGCCAAGGCAAGGATAATCCTCCCTTTACAGCTGGCACATGAAATCTTCGGGGAAATGAAGCGCAGCTGGGAAGTGCTTTCTGCAACCAGGAGAAGGCAGCAGCCAACCTGGCCTCCTTGGGAAGCTGACATTACTTCACTGGTTTTTAAATTACAGCAAACAAGATTTTCTAAGGTAGGGATGGTGGGATATTTTTAGCTAGAAATCTTTTTAATTTTTCCACTGAAAGGACTAATTGAAAACGTTCTGCACCCAGAGTTTGGAAGCAGAAGGCACCAACCCTGCTGGTTATTAGGCACGTAGGAAGGAAATGTGGTGTTTCTGCCCAGGCTCCAGGCTGGTTAATTAAGTTCTTCTTCTTTAAGCTCCTCCGGGAGCTTAAATTAGACAGTTAATAGATCTCATTTGTACCTTACGTTGGTGGCTGCACTCAAGGAGGGAGTGAAGTGGCTGCTCTACAGAGCAGATGGAGAGTCCTGAGAGCCCTTGGAAGGAGCTGCTTCCCAATTGCCAGCCCAATTTTCCCAACAGAAGCAGCTGACAAAGGAGCCCGGATTCAGGCAGCACAAAAAACCTGTTGTGTTTCTCCCCAGATGCAGGAATTTTTTTCTTCATCCCCATGCAATACACCCAGCTGCAACGGTCTGCCACGGGATACTGCCCGGGAGGAAAGCGCGAGGGAAACCTTTGGGCAGCTCAGAGTGTGTGCTCCCACCCTCGGAGCAACACCGAGTGCTGCTCCCAAAGCTAGTCAGGAGACAGCAGCCCACATCTACCAGAGCAGCTGGAAGCTGGGAAAACCTTTACAAGCACATCATTCCTTCCATTACACGCTCATCCCTCCAGCCTGCCAAGCAGAAAGCAGAACACGGTCGCCGTGCCCGACGGCTCCGAGACAAACGACTGTCATGAAAGGCAATTTCCATCCACTCCACAACGAAACCACATCAGAAGCCCCCTCTGTGGGAGCCAGGCAGGCAGCTGGGCCATGTGGGCCCTGCCCGACCTCCCATGCACCGGCCCTGGCTTGGTCACAGCAGCCCTGGTGCCGCAGCTAAGCTGACGTGTCGGATAAGTGGAGACAAATGCCACGGTTCCCATCTGCTCCCCAGTGATGCTCAGACACCCCTGCATGAGCAGGGGCTCCTTCCAGCCATGCTTCTTAGCCAGGATTTCCCAGCCTGCTTCCTGGGAATCAGCCAGCTGCTCTCTGGTGGGAAGGGCGGCACCGTCTCCTCGGATTAGGAGGTTGCCAGTGGATAATTGTGTCTCTCGGGACAAGGAGGTCTCCCTCCATCAGCTTCCTCTTGCTTCCAGCTCTCAATGGGAACAGCCCTGGTTCATCCTTGCTGCCAGAAGTTTGGGGGATTCCTCCGTGCAGGAGAAACTGGGCAGAAATCATGGAGGGGAAGGAGAAGCAGATGAAAAGGGACCCAGCCCTCCCTACAGAACACTTAGTGCAGAGGAGGAGGGCTGGGAGGGCATTGGGGGCAGATGGAGACAGCCCTGCTGAGCTGGCCACCGTCTCCCATTCCTCATGCCAAACCAACACCCTTAAACTGGAGGGAAGCTGAAGCCTTAACTGGGATTTCTCTTTTCTTGAGAGCACACAAGGTCTCCGGTGGCTCGAGCTGGTTACAAGTGCAGGAGACACCTCAGAGCAAGGCAGCAGAGAGGAAAAGTCTCTCCTTGACCCCATCCAGCCTTCCCCAGAGCTTCGCTTTCCAGCATATTTGGTTTCTTTAGTGGTTTTCATACAAAATTCCCAATATTTTGAGACAAGGGGCACTGAGCCGGGCGCTGGGGTCTTGCCACAGTCTGGGTGGCTCAGAGGGTTTTTGGAGCAGCTCAGTGCAGTGCTGGGAACTGCTGCTCCTCCATTTGGACAACACAAACCTATTTCAGAGAAACCAGGAGATAGAGGGGTGATGATGATCCAGCTCTGCCTGAGCCCACCAAAGCCAGGCTGTGTCCCTTTGCACCCCTGCTTGTCGCACAGGGGGACGATCTCCAGCTGCGGTGGAGGAACTTGGCAAGAGGGACCAACAAAAAGCTTCTCCATTGTTCTGGGAGAGCAGGAGCTACAAGCCCCGAATTTCAGGAGCAGCCTTCACCATCCGGATGGAGCGCTGCCAAATCCCACAGCCTCCCTGCTCTTCCTCTGGCCCCGCTCGGCTCTGGAGCTTCCCTCGCTGTGGTCCAGCTGCAAAGGGGCTCCTTTCTCCCTTAAAAGGCAGCCAAAGGAATGTGGTCCGAGAGAGAGGGGCAGGAAATGGGGATTTCAGTTCTCTACCTCTCCTGGAAATGGCATTCCTCTCTGCCTGTCCTGTTTGATTTTTTTCTTTTTTCGAAGCCCAACACAACAAGCCCCTGGCAGCGGTGTGGTCCCACGAGCCCTTTTTCTTGGCACAAACATTTTACAACAGAGTGAGGGGGAAAAAGTCCAAGCTCTGTTGATTAGAAGGAAAGCAGGATTACATGGGAAGCTCCTGGATCTGCATACCAGGGCACAGCTTCCCTCAGGACCCACTGCACCTTTTATTCTTACCTTTGGAAACGCAAAGGGTGGCACCCGGGGAGGAAGTTGCAGGCAGCGGTTCCTTCCATGCCACAGCCCAAGATGGTTCTAGCATCCCAAAAATCCCATCTGCAACTGGCCACAGTCCTGGAGGCTTTGCCTGAGGATCAGAACTGATCCCCACTCGCAGCATAATGGGGGGATCCCACAGATGAGGGCTTGGGAAAAAGGGTTGGGATGAGCACAAGGGAAAAAGGGTTGGGATGAGCACAAGGGTCTCACTGACCAGGAGGAGCACAGCGCGGGCAAGTAGCCCTCTGGAACACTGGTGTGTATTTGCTTAAAAAACCCAATCCTTGAAGCATTTTTGTTAAAACAATATTGATTTTAACTGAAATCCAACCCAAAGCAATGTTTTTATTCAGAAAAAGTGGGGCAAATGCTGCTTTGGAGGTGTCTCCATGGAGCCTCTGAGACTGTGTTTAATAAGTGTCACATAAATTACCCCAGACGTGACCTCCTTTTGCTCCCTCAAAGATGCCAACCCTGATTTCTGGGCTGGAAAGACACACAAGGTACACGTGCCATCCCAATGCACATTGGCCAGTGCCTACCAGCAGAAATTCATGGCATGGGATCAGGCATGGAAAACAAGGAGCAGCAGTGGCCCTGCGCTGCCGCAGACACACGAGCCAGGGCAGGAACACCACAAACTGCTCCAAACCCTGTCTGCCTTCCCCTCCCTGTCTGCCCTGCACAGAAACTCCCTCTTAGGCATAATCTACCAAATATTATTTTAAGCATTAATTTACTTTCAGCACCGAATGTGAAAACGGCTGCAAAGGAGAACGGTTTTCTCTGTGAGTGCTTCTCTGGAGCTGCCTGTGAGAGGCAAACCAACCTCTCCTGCTGTTTTAAAGATCAAATGTGGGACCTAAGTGCTGGAATCCCAGAAAATACAGTCCCTTGCTTGGGTAAAATCTGCTCTCTTTTAATCTGAGGACACAAGGTTCGGTTTGGAGGGGAACAGGCTGAGCACACGTGGGATGCAGGGATGCCAGGACACCTCTCACGTGGATGGGAACCACCTGCTTTGCCCCCAAAGGCAGCAGCAATGTGTTGGCAGGGAACAGGGAGGAAGAGGAGCTCTCCAAGGAGCTGCTCCACAGCCTTACTTGGTGAAGGAGCTGGAGAGGAGCCCGATGAAGGCGATGGCAGCTCCCGTGGCCGCTGTTGTCCTGCAGCCGATCCGGTCGGTGAAGATGCTGACGATGGGAGAGCAGAAAAAAATCATTCCCATGGCCAGGGAGCCGACCCATGCTGGGGAGAGAGAGGAGAAAGGTGATGGTCAGGGTGGGACATCACACAGGGGCAGTGGGGAGTCAACCAGGGACCAAGTGCAGCTTTGAAGGTGTCTTGGCAGAGAGGCAGCCCCACCACACCGTTAATTAACAGCGTTAAGTGCTGTTAATTAACAGTGCCGCTCACAAATGACACAGAGACCACTTGTGCTGCCTGGTGGCACCACGGATGGGGCACAGCAATGGAGCATGGGCAGGTTTTCCTTGTCTTCCTCCCTGCTGGGTTTGTGTGTCCCAGGGAAGGCACCGAGTTTCAAGGCTTTTTCCAAACAAGCTTTGCTGCACGTGGGAAGATGCCCCGCTGACGCCACTTCCATCAGGAATCCCCACAGCTAAAAGCCCCCCCGAGCTCCTCCAAGCCCTCTGCTCCCCAGCTTTGGCTAGGAAGAGTTTCCTATCCTGCGTTAGAGCCCTGCATTCCCACACTCACCCACCCCTCCCTCGCTCCCCAGAGTCAGCACTCCTCACCTTCCCCTCTCCTCAGGTTCCGTGAGGATTCCTCGTTGCAGCTGAGCTGACGGAGACTCATGGTTACCCCAGGTGAAATTCCACCCCTGGCCCTGCCAGGCAATGCCCAAGTGGCACCATCACGCCCTGTCTCCTCCCAGCCCACTCTGGAGAAAACCACTGTCTGTCTGTCTGTCTTCCTTTCCAGAAACTTTAATTATTCACAGATTTTTTTCAGCCCATCACAGAATCGTTAAGGTTAGAAAAAGCCTTTTAAGATCCTCAAGTCCAGCCATTCCCCCAGCACTGCCAAGCCCAGCACTAACCCATGTTCCCAAGTGCCACATCCACACTGCTTTTCATTCCCTCCAGGGACAACGATTCCACCACTGCCCTGAGCAGCCTGTGCCAGTGCTTGACCACCCTTTCAGTGAAGAAATTTTTCCTAATATCCAACCTAAACCTCTCCTGGCACAACTTGAGGCCATTTCCTCTTGTCCACCATCTTCTCCTCCCTGTGCTCCACCTTCTCCTTTTAACGGTTTATGTGACTATTTTGGGGAGGAAAGGCAGGATTTCAAGAAAAGCAATGTGGTAAGGAAAAGAATTTCAATTCTAGCAGCTCTGAGGGGAAGCAAGAGGTCCCCTGGGTGGTGTGTGGGGCAGAGCAGGATGGACAGACGGACAAGGGGCACCGAAGTGGGGGGACCTCCTGGAGCATCTCCAAGCTCAGGTGCTGGCTCTGGGCTGCTGAGCACAGCCCCAGGACATGTGGTCCTTTTAACTTTTCTTACATCTCTCAGGGTTGGGGATTTTTTTGCACCCAAGCCAAGGGCTCTGCAAACCTTTTCAGCACAACCCTTCACAAAAACACCCTCATGGTCCTTCCAAGAGCCATGAGATCTTCAAAAAATAGCCAGGTCCCTATTAAAAGCAAATCCCAGCTATAGAACAGCCTCTCCAACCTCTGCCTTTCACAAAAAGACCACACAAAGAAGCCCTCCCCAGGCTGGGAAGAGCTGACCCTTCCAAATTAATTATAAGTTCACAAGGACCCAATTTATTTCCAAATCTTCCTTAATAAATGCAGAGCGGAGCAATAAAATGAAAAGCAAGGGCTGCACGGGAACCTCGTGGGACTGGCTGGGCTCTGGTCTCAACTCCAGGCAAAAAGACGGGAGAGGGGAAGGGAGAGGGAGAGGACCCCCCTCTCCAGCTGATTTTCTTGGTTATAAACACAAGGCACAGTGTAACGAAAGTCCCTCTAATAGGATTAGGTGGCACGGATCCAGAGAGCCGTCCAAAACAACTCGGAGAGGGGGTGAGGGGTGGGAGCCGCGCCAAGATGGGAAAGGCTCGTTAAATTGGATAATATACTTCCAGAAATGTTCCTTCTACTCCAGCCAAGGCAGTAAAACGTTAGATGGCCCCGTCATGTTTGAAGTTTGTTATTTTTGGAAATTACTTTAAGAAACGCGGAAATAAAAGCATAAAGCGAAGTATTAAATTTAAAGGGCCAGATTCGGATCTTAATAACCCGGGGATTTACATGCAAATAGGCAGGATCAATCTCTGGCCCCAAAAAAGCACACTCACCTGCAGAGATCAAAGCAAACCCGGGGCAGGAGGCTCAGCAATGGGCGCTTAAAAGCTCCTCCAGCTCTGGGTTTGCAAAAAGGAGGTACGGCTCAATTAAAATTGGTAAACACACCGAAAAAAAAAAAAAAAAAAGAGTCCTATGGCAAATTGCTCTACCTTAGAGAAAGGGCTTACCACAAGCAATGAATAAAAATAGGCTTGGGGAAGAACATCCAGTTAAAATTAGTAAGAACAATAGCCTCACTTCCAGAGCGGGGTTTTGTCTTCCCAGCGCTTCCCAGCGAAGCCCCGGGAAGCCGGGAGGGCTGGGCGAGCTCCAGCGCTGGAAGGAAACCTCGGCAAAAATCTGGAGGCAGGAGAAAACCGCCTCGGTGCCGGCTCCGATCCCGGCGTGATTCACACCGAAACACCCCCGGAGAGTGGGGGGCACAATTTCCCCCCCTGCTTCATCCCCAGTGATCTCCATTCTCCTGGGTTGGAGCAAGGATGGAGGGAAGTCGTGGCAGCAAAGCACAATTTGGGAAAGAAATGGAGTTCAGGTGAAGCCTGGATCCAAACCCGCCCCTTTGGGCATAGTCCTTGGATCCACTCCAGGGAAAGAAGGGTTTATTTTTGGCAATTTGTGGTATTGAAGTTTCTCCTGGACTTTGCTGGATGTGAAGGGCAGAGGCAGCCATTCCTCCAGTGGGAACCAGACAGGGCTCAGCACCTTCCCTCCTACGGCTTCTCCAGCGCTGGAGAAGTTGCCTCTTGATTTAAAGCCCACGGGAGAAAAAAGGGGGAATTTTTACTTCTGGTTTACACCAGGTTTGGATGAGCCTGGCCACACCTCCCACCCTCTGTGGCTGATAAGCTGGGCGAGATAAGGAAACACACAGACAAGCCCCCACAAGAAGCACAGAGTCTTATCAAGCAGGTCCTAAAAGAAGCGATGGAGCGAATCCAGCTGAGGACAGGGATGGAAGAAGCTCAAAAGCTGCCAGAACTTCGACAGGGATCGGGTTAAGACTTGATTGTGTTTTAGGGTGCTGTGAGTCCAACCAGCTCCTGGGAGCACCAGTTGAAGGAGCTGGTTTTGGAGCTGGGTGCCATGGGGGGGCCTGGCTGGTGACAGCCAGGTGACCCCTTCTCCAAGGGATGTCTTGACAGAGACACAAATTGCTTCAGAAACCACATTTTTAGCTTTAAATAATAATAATAATAATAATAATAATAATAATAATAATAATAACAATAACAATAACAACAACAACAATAATAAAAGGCATGAAAGCACTCTGCTTTTGGTGAGGGGAAATGCAAATGATTTCTGATTTGGGGGTTGCTGATACTAGAGGTGACTCGAGGTGTGTTGTCCCTCCCTGATGACCACCTCTCTGCTGACCCTGCTTGGCACTGTTACCTCAAGCCCAGACCTGTCCATCCCACCCCGCTCCCACCACAGCCCCTCCTGAAGAGATTGAAGCAGCAGCTGGAGAGCTGGGACCCTCCAAGGCACACACCCTGCTCCAAGGGGCTGGGGGACAGGCTGGGGCCCAAGCCACCTACAGAGCTGATGGAACCTTCCTGGTGGTCCTAGGGATGCTCTGGATAGGGGAAGAGCCCAGCATGGGGCTGGTGCTCCTTTGCTGGAGCAGAGTGGTTGACCAAGGAGAGCATTCCTCCAGCAGCTCTCACACAAAGGGGAAAGCTCCAGCCAAAGCTCCACAAATTTCTCCTTCCCACCTTGACCTAACAAAGGCAGCCAAGCTGGTGGCCCGTGGCTGATCCAAAGCAATGTGGCCTTCAACACAGACAGGGAATACAGAGGTTGAAGACCTCCAAGGGGAACAGGGATTCAGTGGTATAGGAGATCACAGAATCAGAGAATCAGAAGGGTTTGGGTTGGAAGGGACCTCAAAGATCACCCAGTTCCACCCCATGCCAGGGGCAGGGACACCTTCCAGTCTCCCAGGTTGCTCCAAGCCCCATCCAACCTGGCCTTGGACACTGCCAGCTGTTGCAATAGCACAGCCAGGATGATCCATCCTTCCTGACACCCTGGGTTCCAGACAGAGTGAAAACTGGCAAGGTGACCCATTTGCCTACCAGCCCAACAGCACCAAGCTGTGCCCACAGTGGAGGAGGGATCAAGAGTGCTTTGGTCACCTTCTCCTCCTCCTGCCAGCACGTGACAAAGCTCCTGTGGCAGAACAGGATGGGCCCATGTGTGCTGGGGTGCTCAGCTCCCCTGCAGTGGGGCTGGTGATGCTGAGGGGTCCCTGAGGGCCGTGAGCACCATATCTGTGTGTTCATGGTGGGCAGGGCCCCCAGGGTCAGTCCAGGTGGTCCCACCTGGAGAGCAGATCAGCTTGCTTTCCAGCCAGACCATCCAGCAGGATGAACAACTCCCCCGCTGCTGGCATCTTCCTAAGCAGAAAAAGGTTTCTGAGAGCAGAGCAAGGTGGGAGCAGGAAGGTGAGAAAGGAAGAAAACCTCACCACTCCTGAGACACGGATCCAAACCCCGCCGGTATTTAGCTCATTGTTCCAAAAAACATCATTAAAAAAAATCAGACTGCGGCACTTGAAGCCAAACCTATTTGTTCCTTTAAAACCGAATCTCCAGGGAGAGAGGAGGAAGGGACGTCGCTCTCAGCTGTGCTTCCCCGCTGACCCAAATACCCCGGGCTGGAGGGATCAAGGGCCAGGAGGTGACCTCAGATCCGCCGCTGGAGGAAGTGTCTTCCCTCGCTTCCCGCGGCTTCTCCCGCTCGCGCCGCGCAGCTGGGACGGGGTGGCTGGAGGGGACGGGGACAAGATGCACAGGGTCACCTTCCCCAGGCACCTGGCATTTCTCAGAGGAGAGATGAGGCAGCCAAAGGCAATTCGCCTCCTGCACCTCTCCTACAAGAAATAAATCACTTTTTGACTCGTCCCCGGCACGGGGAAGCTCTGCTGCTGTGACAAACCTTGTCATGCACCTTCACAGCCCTCCCCAGCCCTACCTGTCTGCATTTTTGGGTGGCCTGGGAGCCCAGGCAACCTCGTGGCCCTTTCCAGGCAGAGGCTGTGGGGGAGCAGGCGGCTGTGCCCCCCTCGGCGGGGCTCCCACGGCACATCTGGAGTGAAAACCAAGCAGCTGTTTCATCTCGTGCCCTTGAAGAGCCATTTGCGTCATCCCCTTGTGCTCTCAAAGTGAAGCCTGAACCGCTCCCAGAGCTCCAGCCCCATGTGCTCAACACCCCCCGCAGGCTGAGCCAGTCCCAGGGATGGACGGTCAAGGCTTAAATAAAGGCAGATGCAAAAGTCAGAGCTGAGGAGGACAGCACGATGCACGGCGGGATGGGAAACTGAGCTGGAGAGCAGCACATCAGAGCTGAGGAGTTTGAAACAGAAGCTGGGGAACCCCAGATCGAACCTGGGGAGCACCAAGTTGAAGCTGGGGAGCATAAGCTGAACCTGGAGAGCATCAAACTGAAGCTGAGGAGAACCAGAATGGCCCAAAATGAAGGTGTGGAGCCCCAAACTGATGCTGAGAAGCCCCAGACCCAAAGCTGAGGAGCCCCAAACTGAAGATAAGGAGCCCCAGATCGAAGCTGGGGAACCCCAAACTGAACCTAGATACCACCAAATTGAGAGCCAGAAACCAAAGATGGGGAGCACCAAACAGAAGATGAGGAGCCACAAACCAAAGTTGTGCAGCCCCAAACTGAACCTGGGCAGCACCAAACTGAGGTTGAGGAGCTGCAAACTGAAGCTGAGGAGCCCCAAACCGAAGCTCTGGAGCACCAAACTGAAGCTGGGGAACACCAAACTGGTGCTGAGGAGCCCCAAACCAAGTCTGGGAAGCACCAAACCAAAGCTGTGGAGCCCCAAACTGAGGAGCCCCAAAGTGATGCTGAGGAGTCCAAAATCTAGGCTGGGGAGCCCCAAACTGATACTGAGGAACCCCAAACCAAGGCTGGGGAGCACCAGACTGAAGCAGCCAGGCTTCTCTGGATGGGAGCTGATGGTGGGGCACTGTGGTGGCAGCCACTGTGCATCACGTGCAGCTCAAAGCCAGCTAAACTCATTAATTGTATAGCAAGCCCTGCTTGGTACCATACCCTAAAGCTTCAGAACAAAGTCCTCCTTTATCAGGTTTGGCTGACTTCTCCCCCCCAGCCCCCCCTCTTTTGAAAACAATTCCACAACAGCCTGAAAATTGGAATAAATGGAATTATTCAGAGGAATTATTCAAGGCCAGGTCTGGCTAAAGACCCTTTCAGTGCCCTGTTCATGGTGGTATTAGGATAGGGCAAGGAAATAGGTGAATGTTGTAGAAGTGGACGCTCCTGACATTGTGCCATGATCCCATGGCCATGGATAAGGCAACAGCTTCCCAGAGATCAGGCCCAGCAAGTGTCAATCCACTCTTTGCCATGGGGGAGTTTTAAACCACCTATTTAAACCGGCTCAGGAGCACAGAGCACTGGAACAGAGCAAACTGGGAATGCACTTTGCTTTAAAAACCCCACCACACCTCTCCTGATCGTGTCTCTCTGCCTCCCCTCAGTCTCAAGGACACAGGAGACTTTTAAGAGACGATGCCCAGGCCACCTCCTGTAACCACTAAGTGACAGATCTCGGCTTATGTGAGAGAAAAGTCCCAAAATGAGCTGCCCTGTGGCCACACTAAGTAGAGATGGAGACAAATCTGTGGTTTTGCTTGGCAAGCAGCAGGCACGGAGTGTTTGCCTGGGGTTCCTGTGCTCAACATCCCGGAGAAACTCGGTCCCAGCCACATTTTGCATCCATTTCATTCCAAACCCATAAAACTCGACCCTGACTAGAGCAAAATGGCGTTAGAGCTGGTTTCTGGGCTGTATCACGTCCTCCCCATCCACAGCCTCAGCCTTGGAGGCTCCAGAACTGGTCCAGAAATGCAAATTCTTGTGAAATCCATCCAAAAGCAACAAGGCAGCATGTGCTCTGCAGCTGAAACCCACCATGTGCCCAGGCGGGAGTTTTCTTCCCAGCACAGGCCAGGAAGGTTTTTCTTCTCTGCGTCGCCTCTGGGTTGCAATTTTTGAGGGATGATTCACCTACCACACACCAAAGTTACCCAACAAACAGGAGCTGCAGCCGCAACAGCTCCTCAACGCGGGCTATGTCCCATCCAGACGGTTTTCCATGACCTACACGCCCAAGGAGGCCGAGGATCTTGTTACTCCAAGCTCTCCCGGTGCTGTGTGAGTCCAAGGGATGCTGGGTTGGACCATGTTCACCCATGTTCCATCTCCCTGGGTGATAGCCCAGGGCTGTCTTGGCGTTCAGCTGCTGTTGGGCAAAACCAGCGCCCTCCCGCAGCTCCTGCCCAAACGAACTGGCAAAGACTCTTTAGCAGTGGTGGGAGGGGGAAAAAACAAATCCTGGGGACGAGCATCTCCCCCCTCGACTGCGCTGTCAAACGCCTTGCCAGCCCCTGGCTGCGTTTTCATCCAGCAATTTTACGAAAAACAGAAAAGTTCCATTTTAATTGGTGAAAATTCCCTCCTCCCACTCGCGGAACACCAATCTGTAATTAGCCTTTCATGTAAAATGATGTTTATTCCTGACGGAGTTTATCTTGGCACAAACACGCGCTCTGAAATGCACACACATTTGAAGACTCAAACCCTGCATTTAATTCTCTATCTGCTTGTTAATCCTCATTGTTCCCAAGCCCCTTTTCAAAACACACCCACAGGGAGAAGAAAGTATTTTTATGTATATATATACATAATATAAAAACCTCCTTCCAGCATCAGGACGCCAGCGGCGAGCGCGGCACCGGCCCAGGGTCCGGCTGCCCCCCGGATCCCGGTGCTCTCCCAAACACACGGTGCCAAGACCTCCTGATTTTGTCCATCTTTCCCTTCCTTCAATACACGTTTTTCTCCCCAGTTGTGATGCTCCTCAATGTTCCCCCCGAAATACAGCTGAAGGATGGGAGCCCTGAAATGGGAGGATGGGAAAAGCACCGTGGGGAACCCATCAAGAGCCCCCAGCTCCATTTTGGTGAGCCTGCCCTCAACGGTGGCAGAATCCAAGTTTTGTGATTCCTGGGCTTAATGTGGAGTGATTTGGGATTTACACTCTCCCAGCAGTAGCAGCCACATCTCCTAACACAGCAGATGGACCAGCAGCCCCTGGGACCTCCCAGCTGGGACCAGGTGACCAAAGCAGATCAGATCCTTCCCCACTGTCCAGCTCCACGTGCAGATGACAGCGAGAGCGGGGCGGTCCTGAGTGGCTGCCAGTGGCTGCTCCAGGTTGTCCCATTTCCAACAGGGCAATAAACACAATATCCACCTTATAAAATGAAAGGGACGGCAAAGGTTTGGGATCAGGGACAGGGCAATATCAGGGTTGGGATTAGGGTTTGGGTTAGGGTCTGGATCAGGGTTAGAGTTTGGTTTAGGGTCAAGGTCAAGGGACATCGCTCTCCCAGTCCAACACATCCTGGTGGGTTGGGGTTTCCTCCAGGCCCCTCACCCTCTGTTTTTGGGGAAACAGTTCCCACTGCTGTAGCCAGGCAGGTCCCAAAGCTGATGGCAATGATTAACTACAGTGGGACACTGTGGGTCAGCTGTGGCCCCACACACCAACTGCTGCATGTCCAAAGATCTCAGCCTTTGGAAAAGCCATGACCTGGCCAAACTTCACTGGGCTTTGACTATGATTAACCTCCTCCAGTCACTGGTACAAGGTCACAAAGCCTGGGAACAGCTCAGCACTCACAGCCCGCCACAGCCATCCCCCATCCCCAACAGCAAGGTGAGACCCCCTTCTGCTTCTCCAGCCCCAAAATGTGTCACCTCCTCTGAACCCCACCACGGCCACCTTATGTAGCTGGCAGAACTGGTAACCAGTTCCTGTAGCCACAGACAACTGGGAGGACAGTGCAGCTGAGGGACCGGGGTGGTGGTGCCTCAGGAATTCGCCCCAAAGCTTCATCTTCTGCTCACAAACAGGGCAGGAGGGATGGAAGGGGGAAGGGAGGGATAGAAGGGGGAAGGGAGAGATGGAAGTGGGAAGGCACCTGCCAGGACACGAGAAGCAGCACCAGGACTGGGCCAGCAGTGCTGGGATATGTGATCAACCAAGGCCAGCCACTGTTTCCCAGGCTGTGATCCAGGTGAGCGCTGCCACTTTTGGGGGCACACCTGAAAGTTCTAAAGGGTTGGAGTGAGGCTCTGGGAGCACCTCAATCCCTACCCTGTCAGCTGCCCCATGTGAGTGGCTGTTGTGGCTTTTCCTGGCTGGAGCAGCCTGGCCAGCCCTGTGATCCACCAGGACACGGAGCCGTGGCTCCCAGATGGAGCAGCCTGGCCAGCCCCGTGATCCACCAGGACACGGAGCCGTGGCTCCTGGCCAGAGCAGCCTGGCCAGCTCTGTGATCCACCAGGACACGGAGCCGTGGCTCCCAGATGGAGCAGCCTGGCCAGCTCTGTGATCCACCAGGACACAGAGCCGTGGCTCCCAGATGGAGCAGCCTGGCCAGCTCTGTGATCCACCAGTACACGGAGCCGTGGCTCCCAGATGGAGCAGCCTGGCCAGCTCTGTGATCCACCAGGACACGGAGCCGTGGCTCCCAGATGGAGCAGCTCAGCCAGCTCTGTGATCCACCAGGACACGGAGCCGTGGCTCCCAGATGGAGCAGCCTGGCCAGCTCTGTGATCCACCAGGACACGGAGCCATGGCTCCTGGCCAACGCGCCTCGGAGCAGATGGCAAAGCAGTGCTGGCTCATGGGCTGGGATGAAGGGCAAAGCCGACAGAGCTCCTCACACCAAGGTCAGGGGTTCATCTCCCAGCCAGGCAGAATCCACGTGCATCCCCACGGGAGCCAGTGCCCCGCACTGATCCACCACTGCATCTCCATCTACATGGTGGCATCATCCCTGACACACAGGATCCCAAAAACCCCCAGCACCTGGGCCATCCCAAGCCCTTGATGCCTCAGGGAGAAGATGGGATGGATCCTGGCCACCAATGGGAGGCAGGTTGGGCTTCCCTCCCAAAACAGAGCTGGTGGTCCCAGGCTGCTCCATCCTAGTGAAATCACTGGGCACTCTCTGTCCCCTCTGCTCCCCTCCCACCGACCCCTCCTGGGCTGTGTTTGGGAACCCTCCCCCCTCTGCGGTGAGACGGGGGTGAGAAAGGATGCTTTTTTCCAAGCTGGGAGAGACAGAAAAGTTTCTCTCTTTGCCAAATTTCTCCCGAGCCATCTTCTGTTTCCCATTAACAGCGAGGAGAAGAAGGAACCCCGGGGCCCAGCTCCATGCTCCTCCCACCGCAACTCCCATGGGCACTTGTCAACATCCCAGCAAAAAAAGGAGAATTAAACCCATGCAACCTGGCTGGCCGTGACCCAGGGACCCGCAGAGCGAGGACCGGCGGCGGGTGGAAAACAACCCCCCTGCTCTGCTCTTACATCTCCCCCACGGAAACTTTCCAACTCCAGTCGCTGGCAGGAGCCAGGCTGATCCCAGCTGAATTCCTTCCACTTACCAGCAAATAAATAGCAGTTAAATGAAAGAAAAGAGAAAAAACACCCTTTTTTCAAAGGGGAAAACAAAGAAGTCAGGGAAAATAAATGGGAGGCGAAATGTTGGGCTGGTCACAGGCTCACAAAGATCTTTTTCCTTCCCAGTTGGGTCCTTGTCAGCCTTCCCTTTCAGCTAATTAAGGGATACTCAGAAAGAAAAACACTTCCAGCCCTTTGCCAGCCCTGAGCATTAAGGGGAGAGTCCCAGCAGGCTGGACACCAAACCCAGGAGCCCTGGCCACAGCTCCTCACCCGCCCAGGCACTGGTTTTTTAGACAAATAATTGCCACTGCAGGACGTCTGCAGCCTTCTCCCAGTCCTGGCAGATTTCTGCACCAGCCTTTTCTCCAAACCTTCTGGCAGTGGGCATCTTCAGTCTTGGAATCATAGGATTATGGGGTCGTTTAGGTTGGAAAAGCTCTCTGAGGCCACTGAGTTAACCCAGCACTGCCAAGCCCATCACCAAACCATGTCCCCAAGTGCCTCATCAACGCGTCTTTGCAATGCCTCCAGGGTGTTCAATATATATCTACACCTTCCCCTAGACATGGGCTAGTCTTCAACTCCAAGTATTTCTCCCAACCAACACCTTCCCTGCTGCAAAACTTCCAAGCATCACGTTGCAACCTGTCCCTCACTGGACAGAGAACACACTTAATTACCTTGGTTTTTACAACTTTTTAGGGAGCTGAAGGCAGTGATGCACCTTCTGTCCTCTCTCAGGAACAACCCCAGCCCAGGTTTCAGCACTGCACATTCTCCCTCCTCTCTTCCACATTTCCCAGTCAGCCCAATCCTTTCCTGCTGTGTGGTGGACAGGGATGGGGATGGAGATGGCATGAAATTGTGTCGTGGGAGGGTTAGGTTGGATATCAGGGAAAGGTTCTTCCCCCAGAGGGTGCTGGGCACTGAACAGGTTCCCCAGGGGCACGGCCCTGAGGCTGCCAGAGCTCCAGGAGCATTTGGACACCGCTCTCAGGCACAGGGTGGGATTGTTGGGGTGTCCTTGCAGGTCTAGGAGCTGGACTGGATGATCCTTGAGGGTCCCTTCCAGCTTGGGACATTCTGTGATTCCATTATCCTGTGAGGTGGGCATGAGGATGGGGATGGGGATGGTGTGGGAAGAGCCAAACCTCCCAAACACCCATCAGCCAAGGTTTGGGCACCCCAAGGATGAGCGAGGTTGGAAGAAAGCATCCCTGTGTTTTTCCCAGTGCCAACCACATGCTCCACTGGCACTGCTAGCTCTGCCCTGCAGAATCATCTCCAGAGCCACCCCCACCCACTGCCACCCCCCAGGGCCCTCCAAGCTCCAGAGGGGAAAAAATGCTGTGGCAACCTCACCCTCAGCCCCAGTGGAGCAAACACCCCGAAATGGAGAGGGCTGGGATTCCTCCCCTGTGGCACCCGGGCAGAGCCGCCCACCGCAACATTACCAAAATATTTCAGTTATGTTACTTATTCGCTTCCACCCAGCACAGCCCAAATTTCCCCGAAGACAAAGTCTGCCCAATACCTGACGATGCACAGGGCTGGAAATACGAAAGGGAAAATCGTGGTGGCTGCTCCGGGCGCTTTCTGAGGGGAGGCCCCTCCCCAGGCTGTGCCAGGTGGTTTTTAATTTGTTTTGCCCCCAAGGTTCGCTCCCAAAGGAGGTGACACCTCCCTCCACGGCCTCTTCCACCTCAGCTCTCCCACCACACTGGCGTCTCCCCCCCAGACTCTCCCCAGGCTCAGCCCCAGCCCCAACCCTCCTGTGGCATGAGGGACATGAGGTGATGGCTGACCACACTGGGGAGCCTCTTCCACTGAGAGAGGATCTTTAAAAAATCAAAAGAAATGAAAAAAAAGCCGTTTTCAAGCAGGCTGAGCAGAGCCCTGGGGCAGGCACAGAGCCAGGGCAGCAGCCTGGGCTGACACGGTGACTGTGGGACGAAACAGCTCCGTGGTGGAACATCTGGGCTCTTCTCCTGATGGCCATCGGGGAATCATTTCTTGCCCCAGTGCTGGAGAGTTTCCCCATGGTGTGCAGCACAGACACCAGTGCCTTTGGATAGTGCTCCTGGAGCCTACGGACCAGGAAAAAGAACCCCAGATGACACAACACTTGAGTATCTTCATTAAACCAGACACCCAGAGGGCAAAAGAAGCGTGAAATATCCATATGATTTTCATCTCTTGGAGCTTCCTTACCTTAAAGGCCACATTTGAAAACAACTGGATAGCTCAGAAAAATAGACCAGGCTGTCATTAGGCAAATCAAATCGCTGAGGGAAAGTGAAAACAAGAACGATTTTATTTAATTTTTTTTTTTCTTTAGCCCAGCAAGAAGCAGGTTACACCCCTTTGCCAACGGGCTGTCGCTTTTGGCTGACCTGCGCTCATTTGAAAGTTTTTCAGACGCCGGGTGGCTTCGGGGAAGGGTCAGCCCTGCCCTCCGGTGCTCCGGGCAGGAGGGGAAGAGCCGCGGCCGAGGCGCCGGGGCTCAGTGCGGGATGAGCCCCCTGCTTCCCATCCGCATCCCAGGAACCCCGAACCCCGCAGCCCCTGCTGCCCCTCGGACGGGGATCCACGAGCCATAAACCTCCAATAACCGCGTGCGGGTCCGTGCACACGCTCACATATCCATGTAAATTAAAAAGCGAGCCCCCGAGGGCTTTAGCCCACACGACAGCCCCAGGCAGAGCTCTCTCGGAGCCTCGCAATGTTTAACGAGGCCGAGGGGAACTGGGGACAGCCCGGACCACTCCAAGTGCCCCGGTAGCAAAGGGCTCCGAAGGCAGGTGAAACATTAATGTGCTTTCCCGAGGAAATGCCTTCGCTTTTTGCTGCATCAAGGGCTTTGAAATGGGAATAAACAACAGGGCAGGTTAATGAAGGCTTCTGTCAGTTCCTGGGTGAGGTTCGGTGCTGCGAGTCAGGGTTAAAAGCCACACACCCCATCTCTGTGGCCAGGGAGCCTCCTCTTCCTCCCCATGGAAATCCTGCCTTTTGGGGTGGGAATCAAAACTACCCCTGTCCCTACAAAACTCACCCTGTCCTGCAGGTGCCAAGGGTGGGATTGCTGTAGGGAACACACCCCACAGCCCCAGGCTTGTTTTCAACTGCCTGAGCTCCAACTTCAGCCATCCACGCTCAGGGGCAAAGGGGAAAGCAGGTGCTGAGAGGATTCAGCAGCGTGGAGCTGAAGCCTGCCAGGACTTTGGGGTGTGGAGGGATGCGAGGAGCCAGGGGCAGCCCTGGAATACAAAGCTCCGGGAGCGGGGTGGGTCTAACCCCTCTGCTCTCCCCAGCCCCGCTCCACGGGGATGTGCTGGAGGACACCAGCCCGCCCGTGCCCCGTGACAGCACCGGGGATGCTGCTCCCGAGGCTTCAGCAGATTCCTCAGCCTCTGCAGTGATCCTGGCACGGGGCAGTCCCTTCTCAAGGGAGCTGGCATAGCCCGTGGGGTGGCATCATGGACAGGCAGAGCAGGACAGGGGTGCTGGGTGCCGGCAGGGTGACACCGCGGCAAATCCTCACGACGGGGCTAAGCAGAGGCAGCCACACATCACCGGTGCCCCTGTAGGGAGGGTTCCCAAATCCCAACCGCTCCAGCTGAAGTTGTGGCAAAATGCCAAGCATTTTCCACTGGCCAAGGACCGACTCCGAGTGGAACGGCAAACACAGCCAAATCGTGCTCCCCACATCAACCACAGGCACCCTGGAGCTGAAACTGTCCCCTAAAAATATCCCTGCTGCAGCACTGATGCACGTGGAGAGCAGAAGGCTCGGGATGCAGGACCCTGTGTGCATCCACACTTGTTCTGAAGTGCCCACGAAGCTTCAGCGTGCCCAGGAGCTGGGAGAGGCACGGAGCTGGGAGGGAACGGGGAGATGAAGGAGCCGAAGCCCCGGCAGTGCCGCTGTCAGCGCTGGCAGCCGCGGGCCTGTCGGGATCACACGGAGTTTGCAGAGCCAGGGAGAGGCTCGTTTTTGTCTCCTCTGCTAATGAGACTGATACCAGCTGCTTCTCGTTGAACCAGTCTGACCATCGGGCCGAGCCAAAACTGATTCATTCATAAAGAAAATGGGAAAGGAGATCGACTCGTCACCCTGACTAATGGGGAACCCGGCCAGCAACCTGCTGCTTCCACAGCAGCCCCACCACATCCTGCTCGCTTGGTTCTTCATCATCTTCCCGAACTCCAACGCTCAGGGGAAGCTTTGCCCCGGCGCAGCCGGGTGATAAAGCAGGAGTTATCTGCTGCAGAAAGTGTCGGCGCGTGGCCAGGGGCTGGAATCACCCGGCAATGCCGGGCATTTTGCAATCGCTGATTCCCGATTCGGAAGCAGAGGAAACATTAAAGCCCTCAGAGACACCGCTTTCCATGCTGCTCTGCCTCGCATCATCTTCCCCACAGCTTTTAGGGTTGTTTTTTATCTCCGTCCTTCATCCGGTAATAAAAATCTAAACAACCGCCTTTGTGGAGTAGAAAAACTCTCCCTGCTGTAAAAACTGTTTTCTGTGCGGTTTTTTTTTTTTTTTTTNGTCATTTTTGTTTATGAGGCCCGTGGAGCACAAACCGTGGCGGGGGGCAGGGGGAGGCTGCAGATGGTGGGGCTGGGAACCCTGGGGTTGGGAGGATGCTGTCCCAAGGGAAGGAAACGAGCTCTGGGTCTAATCTTATCTCCAGATGGAGATTAGAATGGGCCAGCAGGAGTTAACAGCCAGGGGCACAGAGGTCAGACCAGGACCTGAAGTGCCTCCTCTCTTTGGTTGATGAACTGAAGCAGGGCAGAGTTTAACAGCTTTAAAAAAAAACTGCCACGATTTCTTAGCTTTGGGCAATACACCGGATTTTATATGAATCTCCCTTAATAAAGGTCCTCTCCTAAAATGCAGATCCCGAGGGAGTTTCGGCTCTCCCAGTTAAAAGCCTGTGACACCATCCCTTGCCTCCAGATCACCTGAGTTTTTATCCCCTGACCCTGCAGGCATCAGGGCAAGCAAAGCAAAACTTCTAGTTCTTGGTGAGAAACCCACCCTGGGTCTTGCAAATCCCCAAGCGGGAAATTTTCAAGGCACAAAAGCACCAGCCAGGCCAGTTTGGGTGGGGAAATGCCCCAAATCCTGACGCTGGGAGTGCTCAGCCTCTTCCACGGTTCCACAGGGACAGTGGAAAACTGGGACCACGTGAGTCAGAGACAAGCAGAGCTCTGGATATCACAGCCAATGTCTCTCACCTCTCCCACACCACCCCAGCAGGCTGTGGAAGACTTGTCAAATATAAAATTTTCATTTTCCCATCTGGGTTCCAGGGCAGCGATCGAGCATTTCGCACGTGACACCGGGAGTGGAAAAGCCTGGTGCAAGGGCTTTAGGATTCATTCCCAGCTGTCCCTCCCCAGGGCATCCAGACCCCCAGCATTGGCCCCATGCCCTCGTGCAGCCGTGAGCCTGCACCCCACACCTGCTGAGCGGGACAGGAAAAACCTGCAAGGGATGGAAATCTCATTCCCAAGGTGCGAGGGAAAAGCTGTCCACAAAGTGGTTGACAACATCCCTGTCAGTCCTCACCCCTTCCCCTCCCAGGCTGGGTTCTCACCTGCTCTGGAGAAGCTTCCCTGGCATCAGAGCAGTCAGCACAGCTTTCATTTAATGCTGAATTTTCCCCTGGGTAGGAGAATGGAGGGGAAAAGGCAGGAGGAGCCTTGCAAAGACCTCAAACCTGCAGCAGTGCTGAGGATCCAGTGCATTTACATTAAAAAATAAAAGATAAGAACCCAACACCACCCGATATTCCCTCCTTGGCAACGGCCTATCCCGATACCACTCCTACTATTATCCTCTGCAATTAAGTGATAAAGCTGTAATTGCCTTATCTGATGCAGCTGGGCAAAGCAGCAGAGCAGGAGCTGGCCTCCACTGCATCACCCCGGGCATTTTAAAGGCACCCTGTCCAAAAGGATTCTCCTGCTTTGTGGACAGATGGACAGACAGGACCCTGCAGCAGCTTCCTCCCCCCGAACCCCGGGCAGCAGCATCACCCCCGTGCCTGTGCACTGCCCCACTTCCACCCCCAGCTCCCTGTGGGAAGGGAGATGCAGATGGTGGAGGGACCAACCCCCGTCACCAGCGCCTGCCCCAGCCCTTCCCACATCCCTGCTCCAGCATCCTGGGGAGCAACACGAGGCCAGGCAGCCGGGAGAGCCTGGCAGGGGCCAGGGCACTGTGAGAGCAGCCCTTCGGTGTGGGATCCAGCTGCACCAGTGGGATCAGGGGCACTGGTTTTGGAGGAGGTGACCCCAGTTTTGCACTGGGGAGCAAAGCCACACCGCTCTCAGGCCATAAAAAGCCCAACTTGGTATTTCCATCCACATGCTCATCACCTCTAAAGGAGCTCTGATGGGCTGTGGCATCTTCCCAAAAACACCAGCCCCGATTTCAGCTGTTTTTAAGTTCGGTGTCCCCTGAATCCTGACCCTTGCCATTTTCCCAAGCCTTTCACTATTTGACCTCAGCACCGCTCCTGACCCCAGGGAGCTGCCACCACAACCTTGGGAAAGAAAACTCCAAAATCCTCCCGTGTGTGCCAGCACTTCCCAACCACGCCCCAATCCCCCTGGCCAGTGAAGGGCAAAGCCTCCCTGCCCCTGCAGCCCCAGCCCGGGGGCCGCGGTGAGGGGCACCGTGCCCGTGCCCCCCTCGCAGGGCGAGCAGGCTCCCGCCGGGGAGCAGCCACAAGAAAGGCCGGTGCGATTTGCATCGTTAGCATTCTTTCCGTTTTAATAACCCAAGGTGTTACCAGCAACACTGTTACTGATTTTTATCTCCGCAGCGCCTTTTAACAGCGCCAATTTGTTTTTCTTGGAGATCTCATTTTGTTTTATTAAAGCTGACACCGAAGAGGGAGAAAAAAGAGACATTCTGGGCCCAGAACGAAAATATCCCATTTAAATACCCCGTATTATTTTCTTGGAAACGCTTCTCCGTTGACTTTAATTAAGCTCTCCCCGGGCTCGCGAGCTTGGCGTGCTTGGCTCTCAGGCAGGTTTAATCCCAGACAAGCTCCCCACACCCCCACTTGTCCCCGCTCCCACAAATCTTAAGAAACAAACTGGGTTTTGCTGAAATACAGGGATTAATAGCTGGCCCACCATCAAGAACATGGTGACGTTGCCTTTTCGTCACCGGTCACGGCCTAAGCACACGGCTACAACCACTCTGCTCGCTTTGCCAGCAGACCCAAAAAGCAGCTTTACTCTCTTTGTTTTTTTCTTCTCTCTTATTTTATTATATTTTTATTGCCATTGCGAGGCTGGGGGGATCCATCTCTTGTGCCTGAACATGTCCCAGAGCTATCAGGGCAGGCAGGGTGGCCTCAGCCTGGCTCTGGTGACCACGGTGCCGCTGCTGAGCCTTGTGCTGGGTGCTGCCATAAAATCAATAATTCCCCCTGCCTCGATAGAAGGAAGCTCTTTAGGATGATTGCAAACACTCCAAAAGTTGGGAAATCCCAGGAGGGAGCTTGTCTGGGCATCATCTGGTGCATACCCATTATGTAATTACCGTCAATCTTTAATCACAGAGGATACTTTTCCATCGGACTCGAATCAGAGGGAGCATGGGACGCACCGTCCTCACTGGAGGAGCTGCTACAAGATGTGATTCCCACCGGTGGGCTCCAGGTTTATTCACTGAGCTCCCACTGCTTTGCACAGGGTTTGTGCAAAAAACCCTTCAGCTCCCTGGCAAACACCCACATCCCCCCGAGAGAGAAGGATTTTGCCTCCCTTTCACGCACAGGATCTGCGAGTGGACAGATTAAGGCCAAGAGCTTGAAACAAAAGCTTTGTTTTGGTGCCTGATGTGAGATGACCAAGAAAAGGCCCTTTGGGGATGCCACTGGCCCAGCTGGTGCCCGGGATGGGGTGGTGGGTGGGTGCTCAGAGCAGGTTCCTTGGCTGCAGGCGCTGTGGTAGGGTTGTTTCTGCTCCCTGAGAAGGGCCCCGGTGTTTGCCTGGGGCGAACCCCAACAAGTCAGCCCATGCACTGAGCGCCTGAGCCGCTCCGGAGCACGCGGGGCTTCCCGCCCCGGGAGAGGCAGCTGCTCTGCAGGGAATCATGGAATGGTTTGGGTTGGAAGGGACCATCCAGGTCCAACCCCCCTGCCATGGACAGGGACACCTTCACTGGACCAGCTTGCTCAAAGCCCTGTCTGACGCCGCCTTGGCAAAGCAAGCAAAACCCATCACTGAGCTGCTAAATCCAAACTCAGAGGCAAAAAAAGTCCCGAAGATGCGGAGGAGCAGGGTTCGGTGAACTCATCTCCTCCAGTGCGAGGTTTTGCAGAGCAGATTCTCCCAAAACCACGCCGCTGGCAGCACTGACCCCAAAACAGTCTCCCCACCTGGCACTGGGGTGCCTGCACCGGGAGGCAGCACCGGGAGCTCCCGTTGCAGCCGGGTGCTGCAATCCTCCTCTGCCTGCGCCCTGCGGGATGCAGGGATGGAGGTGCGGGGTATCCCCGAGGTGGAGCTCCCCTGGGGTATGCAAAGGGGTGCTGGGGCTGCCATCCTGCCACAGCGTCCTCTCGGTGATCCCACGTGAGGCCAGCAGGTTGCTCAGAGCATGCTGGGCTGCTCCTCGCACGGAGGGTGGCACAGCATGGCACAGCACGGCATGGCATGGCACGGCACGGCACAACACGGTTGCCAAGCATGCCCAAGATGAGTTCCAGCAAAACAACTCGCCACGGGCACAGGGCTGTGACCTGGCAGCTGTTCCCGAGGGTTTCCCCCCGTGTTTCACCCCGCTCCAGCTCTCGAAGGACGTGCTGGGGACAGGGGGCAAGCTCGTGCGCCGGGTAATATTTTAGGGATCTACAACTACAAGGGCAAGGGCGGGAGCGGGGGGAAAACCCCGCAAACGTGCTGCTGGAATGCAGGGCTGTGCCAGCCTGCCCGCGGGGAGCACCCGGGGGAGGCCGGAGCGGCGAGCCTGGCACACGCCTCTCCGCCAGGCCTTTTTCAGCAGGGCTGAATGCCAAAGGGCAGCATCTCCTTGCCTGGCAATAGGGAATAATCAATCCTTCGAGGAAGAGGAAGGGAAAACCCAACAAATCGCTGCTGTAATGGGTGCAGCAGTGTATTTGCAGACGTGCTGTGCTGGTGTCCAGTCCTCTTGCTGCCCATTGCCGTGGTGATGCCATGGCATGCACAGGATCAAGGTTGTGGAGATCCAGGGAAAAGGGATTCCTCAGGGAAAGCACCAGCTGCAAGATGTGGGTGCGTGGCCTCTGTCTCAGCTGGGAAATTCTGGCATCCTCCTCCATGCTCTGACCCGCTCATAAGAAACCCCTGAGGGGTGATCATTCCAAAAAAAGGGACTGGGAGAGACTGAGGCATTTGGTGACGTGCCAGAGAATTCCGTATGGCACCTGGACAGCAGCCAACAGCGGGCAGAACCCCGATACGGTCGGACCCGATGATCTTAGAGGCCTTTTCCCACCTATTCCATGATGATGGAGCCAGGGTGGAGCCTCACTGGCGTCCAGCAAGGGGGCACAGCTTTGGAAGTGCCCATGGCACCATCCCAAACGCCGCCGATGTCCCCAAGGGCCACGTGTCGCCTCATCGGGCTGCGCTGGCCCCCTGCTGCTGGCATGTGCCACCCTGGCGGAGGTCCCTGGGACTGACTGGGATACAACAGCAAAAGGCTGCTCTGGGCTCGTATCCCGATGGTGCCAAATCCTGCCAGGCACAGCGGCACTGCCGCCATCCCACCGGGGTCACCTCCCTGTCAGCATGGCAGGAGCGGGGCTGGTTTGCTGCCACCCAGGGAATTTCCCCCGTGCACACCATGGGATACAAATACCAGCCTTGGGAAAGTGGAAAGCCAGGTAATTCCTCCTTCCCCAAACTGCCTTACGGGGAATTCGGCTCTGCATCCACCGATCCTGATGGTCCCCATCACGCCACCAGATTTTTTGGAAGACTGATTCGTGGCGGGATGGGGTGACTGATGGTGCTGCCTCGTAAGTGGGATAATCCCTGTGGACAGACGTGCCTGGAGACTCTGGGTAAGGAGGGGGGGCCGGAGGAGCTGTCCCAGGGACACGGGCAGCTGACAACGCCCACGTGAGCTATGCACAGGCGGCCCCGGGCACTGCCAGCGAGGTCAGCGGTGCCTCCCGGCTGCGGGGTTTGGCCCAACCTGATGGGTTAGGTCTATTTTAAGGTGTTGGATGTGAACCATCCCAGCTGATGGTTGGCTTCCAGCTGCTGAGGGGTTTTAAGGAAATTAAATTGTCAAACTTGTGGGTTTCGCCCCAAAACGGGAAAAGAAACGGTTCCTTTGCAGCCCCACGGCCTTGCACTGCATCACACTGACGCCTTAGGTTTTGACTTGTATATTTTTTAAATCCTGTACTGCCGAGTGTGTAACTCTGAGGTTTCTTGTAGCCTGTTAATTTCTGCTCTCTCATGCTAGGCAGACATAACAAAGCCTCTCCAGGCCTGCTCTCCAAGGACACTCAGACTGTCCTAGGCCCAAAATGTGTAAACCAAAGACTCTAAAAGGGGGGGCAAGCTTGGGGAAATTACATCATTAACTGAAGCTTTAATTGGAGAATTAATCCTGATATGCAAATGAACTAAACTTACAAGACTGTGAAGAATTCGTGACCTGTTGTCCATCTTGGGGTTCAACTTGGCAGCAGCCTCTGGCTCCCCAGGGGTACCTTTGAAGGCCTTTCCAATAAATACCGACCTTTATTTCCTAATTCTTGTCTAGTCTCTGTTTCTAGGAGGCCTCTTAAGGCATCAACACCCCACATCGCCTCGTGCCTCCACATCCATCCCAGCCCTGTGGCCTGCAACATGGACCCCTTCACCCTCCGATCCCTCCTCATCCTTATCCTCATCCTCATCCTCCTCCTCCTCCAGCTCCCAGCCCAGTCTCAGTGATGGAGCTGCAACTCGGCACCTCCCAAGTTTAACCTATGATCCAAACCCCACAAAGTGGGGTTTTATTCATTTAGTTGCAGCTGAAAGGACCAAAAAACTCCAAACCAACCGCACAGCTCCATGTCCCACTTCTTCCTATGCCACAGCGAGGTCACAGCAGCTGCCACCACTCGAGGACAGTGGCCACCAGGAAATACAACCCTGCATCTTCTTGGCTGGCTGGTGAAGGACACATAAAAGTAAATTAAAAACCACTAAAATGGCAAATGTGCTGGCTGAGAGGGCCCCTGCAGTCTTGAAAAACAAGAACCTCCCTTAGAAACAGCACTCCGGCCTCCTAATAACCTTAATCGCTCCCAAGAACCAGGTTTAACAACATGACTGGGCTTTGTTTGCATTTCAGGCTGCTTTATCTCACACGGCACCTTGCAATCAGCTCAGGCAAAACCCCAGTTCCTCTAAAACTCCCCCGTTTCCCTGTAAGCACAGACTCCAGCTCCCAAAACAGGCAGCTGAGCTGGGGCAGAGCCTGCTGCTGGCACGTTGGCATCCCACCACGGGAAACCCCCAGTAAATCTGGGAAAGCTCCGTGGTGCCCTTTGTACTCCCCAGCTGGCAGGGCAAGGTAGTAAAAACGTCTTTTTTATCTCTTTTTGCTGGATTTACATCCCCATCTGGGCTATGTAAATATTGTTCGTGTCAGTGCGTCCCTTCGTGGGGTTAGAGGAGAGTTGGAAACCCGGCTGGACATGGGAAAGGCCCCAGGAATGCTGAGCTCCACAGCACCCTCGGCCAGTAAAGCTGTGAAACAGGGCCAGCACAGCACCCTGGCAGTTCATATCCTGCAGATTTGGGTAAGAAGGTGACAACCACAGTGTCACCTCCAGGAGATGGGAGCCTCCCAGTGCCAGCACTGGATGATGACCCTATCATCCCAATTTAGTTGGGATCATTTCCAAAAATTACCTCTTGCAATCAAAATGTGGAGGGAGGGGATTCTCTCCTCTAAAGGGGCTCCAAGAGAGCTGGACAGGGACAGGACACAGGGAATGGCTTCCCAGTGCCAGAGGGCAGGGTTAGATGGGATATTGGGAAGGAATTGTTCCCTGGGAAGGTGGGCAGGCCCTGGCACAGGGTGCCCAGAGAAGCTGTGGCTGCCCCTGGATCCCTGGCAGTGCCCAAGGCCAGGCTGGATGGGGCTTGGAGCAGCCTGGGACAGTGGGAGGTGTCCCTGCCCATGGCAGGGGTGGAATGTGGTGATTTTTAAGGTCCCTTCCAACCCAAAGCACTCTGTGATTTACCCTCACTTTGGGATTTCTCTTCCCAGCTCCTGGACTCCAGCCATGCTCACCCACCCACGGAATCTTCCTCAGCCCAGAGAGGAGCCCTTGGCTTCTCCTCCCCCTCTTTCATATGACTGTTAGCACTGAGGTGCTTTATTTTCTCCAGAAAACAAACTCGTTCTTTCTTACCAAGCCTGCATTACAATGCTGGAGTAAAAATAGCCTTTTCCACCTGTGCTCACCTGTCCTATCAGGTGAAATCAGCACAAAGAAATTCCCCAGCAAACCAGATGGGAATTCAGGAATAAAGGCGGCATCAGCCCTGCCTTGGCCTCAGGATCTGGTCATTCAAGGACTGTGGTCCATGCACCATCCAGCTTCCCTAACACAGGGAGCTCCAGTGGCCTCTGCTCCCTGTCTGGAGCTGGACTAAAGGGGGGAAGCTGCTCCCCAGATTCTTGCACACAGATCAGAGGACACTGATGGACCCAGGGATGCACTCAGAGGAGCTGCAGCCAAACCAGACCAGCTCCTCAGACCATCTCTCCGAATGCTTTCAGCTCCATTTCCAGGAACCAAAACACTAAATATTAAGCGAAGAGGGTTAATCTATACCTGGGATATTGACACAAAGTGGAGGAGGGGAGAAGAAAAAGATAAATAGACCCTTTGAAAAAAAAAAAAATCTATGTGTCTCTGCAGGTTGTCCCACCAGGGCTTTCCAGACCTCGGGCATGGCACCAAGGATGTGTTTGGAGGAACAAGATGCACCAAGAAGTGTCACCCTCCCAGCTCTCCCCGGGTAGCTGGACCACCCTCTGGGACCCTCAGGTGGCTCAGTGCAAGCAGGACCTCCCTGGCTGAGGGCACAGCCCTGGACAGGGACAAGGTCACTTTGTGGTCCCCTCTCCCAAGGCTGGGGCAGAGCAGACAGTGATGTAAGAAGGTCAGTGCCCAGTTAATGCTCACCAGGACTGTGCTGCCACTCGGAAGGGCTGATGGAGCTGGGGAAGATGAGCATGCTGGGATGGCTCCTCTGTCCCTTGGCTCAGTGTCAGCCCTCCCTGTGGGACCAGCACCGGGGCAGCCATGGATCCGCAGATCCCTCAGCAGTGGAACAAGCCTTGTACAACCGGAGGGAAACGTCACCACTCATCTCCCAGCAAACACCCTCAAGCATCACTCAACACCTCTCCAGCAAAGCTGGATTTTTTTTTTTTCCTGGCTCAGTGCTCACACGTATACTATTATTTTTTTTTTATTCCGGTCTCAGCATTCCTCCACTCCCCCCGCAGGAAAACAAACCCCAAAGCACAGAGAGTGCCTCGCAGAGGCCCCGGCGCTGGCGTCCTGCGGGGAAGGGGCACGCGGTGGTCGCAGCAGCCCGCCCGCCCCAGCCCGCCGTGCTTGTTGACATAGGCAGCACAGTATATTTCTCTAAAGAGCCGAGCCTATGCATTCGATGCATTGCTGCCACAGGGTTTGTTTTCAAAGCCTGACCCCAGACCTGAACTCCACGGATCCTGCGTTTCTCAAGATCAAACGCAAGAAAACGTGACCAATGCAAACAAGAAATAAACCTTGATAATTATAGCCGGGGCGGCTATTGTTTAGTGCCGACTAGCACCCGCTTTAGCATAAACAGAACCCTATTTTTAAAGGGATGCCTGACCAGCTGACACCATTACTCCCCATTCTGCCTCCAAACCCCCTCTTTGATACAAACCCACCTCCCCGAGACCTGGAGGAGCTTTAAGAGCAGAGACAAAAGGCTGAGCCGTGCCCACAGCCATACTGGATGCCGCTGTTGGAGCAGGGAGCGGATCCTCATCCTCCCAACCTGCTCCGGCTTGGCGGGGGATGAGGGGCTCCCTGGGGTCCGGCTGTTGCCTGCAGCTGGCGGGCTCAGAGTGACGTCGGAGGACAAACAGACAGCACCGGTCTTTTCAGGAAGGCCGTATCACTTAGCGCTTGGAAAGGAGCTACAATATTTTCCTGATTATGTTTGCACGCAAATGAGCGCCGCGGGGAAATTATGCAATGCTGAGCGGGGAGGGGTGGGAGCGAGGGAGGAAAGGGCTGGAGGGGGGCCCCAGGCTGCACCCCGCTGCCCTCGGCCCCAGCCAGTGCAGCTGCAGCCCCAGAGGTGCCGCAGATGGGCTCCGTCGCCGCCGCCGGAGCCTCGGCACCGCAACCCCGGAGCCGCGGCTCGGCAGAGCTCATTAACGGCCTCTTCATTAAGCACCCAGACCAAAATGCATATATTCGTCACCCAGGCAATTTAATTACCCAGCCTGGGTTCACCTCGCACACCCACACGCCTTTCTTTCTCGAGGCCTCTGTGCGGTCATAGCCTTAAATAAATAGATGGCAGGAGCAAGAGGCAGATGCTGCCTCCTACAACCTCTGTCTTGGGCACAGAGCCTTTAAACCACCAGAACTTGCAGTATTTAATTTCTTTTGTTACCGCTTCTACCTTTAGAGCCCTGCCTTAGGCTTTCTAGATACAATCACAGGCAGCAGGAAACAGAGAGCTACACTATGAGCTTCCTGGGCATCACACGCGTGCACACACTCACTCCCAGCCCATCAATCACCCTAATTACGCCTGGCCACACGTCCACAGCTCTCTGTGGCACTCCGTTACTGCCCGTAATTACATGGTCGCATCGTTTCCCTGGTAAGAGTATCACAGAGTTAATTTGGGACTGTAGATGCGGCGGATCCCGTAATGAATTTCATCCTGGCGCGCTCCCCGCCGCACTCGCCGGCCATGCGTCAGCTGAGGGAGGGAATGCAGGCAACGCTGGTCCCCAAAACAAGGCTTTAAGGTCCTCACACATCCCTGGCACTCATCTCGCCCCAGCACACTCCTGGTTCCTGGCTGCTGCCCACGTCCCACCCAGAGCCAGGACAGCACCACAAGCAGGTTCCCTCAACGCCAAGTGCTCGTCTCCACCCGGCAGACGAGAGCAAGGTGGGCCACGGGTGTCCATCACGGGGATGGGTGTGATCTTCCAGGGAGGATAGCAGGACCTGGGACAAGGCTGGGCCTCCCGACACCCGTGTCCAGCTGGGACCACCACGCCAGCAGGCTGGTGTCCCTCTGCCAAGTCTACTTCAACAGCAGGCTCTTGGCAGCGAGAAACATCCCTTTTCTCCACGTTAACCCTACCCAGTCTGCATCCTGGCCGGGCCTGTGGGTCCTACCAAAACACACAGCTGGCTGCAGCCCACGGATCTTGCTTTTCAGGGATGTTAAGTGCTGGAGACCCCGCGCCGCCCTCGGAGTGACCGCGCAGGCGGCGCTGCCAGCCCTGCCCAGTGCCGGCTGTCCCTCTGAATGGACCCGGCTCGGAGGAAGCGTGGTAGCCAGGCAGATGCTCTCCTGCAGCCACCCCCGGCCAATAAGGCAGCCAGATAGAAAGCTTGAAAACCCATAAAATAGAACAATAATAAAGAAAACTAGAGGGGGTGGCTCACACCCAGCAGCTGATTCACCAGCGCTGCTCTGCTTTACCCCAAGACACACCGGCAGGACAAGCTAAGGGCGTGTTTTTCAGCCGAATTACTTTTAATTGAGTACATCGGAGCTTAGAAACACATGATGCTGTCGGAGATAAATATAGCCACGGCTACGAGGATAGAGGGGGCAGGGAGCAATCGAGGTTCAACACAGCCGAGAAGGAGCTTCCAGCTCCGGGAGGCAGCGCCGGCCGCGCCGCCGCACCTTCCCCCGTTCCGCTCGGGCATCCCCGCTCCGCTCGGGCACCCCCCGCCCGCCCTGCCCGGCCCGGGGAAGGGGCCGCGGAGCCCGTACCTGTTTTAAACTCTAGCGCCGGGTCCTTCTCCCCCTCGCCCAGGTCGCTCTGCAGCATCATGTAGAGGATCCCGAAGGAGTTGTGGATGCCGAAGATGGAGCCGTTGCACCAGGCGGCGGCGAAGACCACCACCCAGCCGAAGCCGCCCTCGGGGGGCTGGAAGGGCGCGGCGACCCCTCTCTGTCCCCGCTCAGCCGCGGCCCCGGCCCCGGCTCCGGCTCCGGCTCCTGCTCCGGCCCCGGCCCCGGGCTCGCTCTCGCCCGCCGCCGCCGCCGGCACCTTCTCGTCGCGTTGCGCCATC
>VXAD01010377.1:72617-84921 GCA_013399195.1 Dicrurus megarhynchus
TTTTTTTTTTTTTGTGCAGAGCTGCTCATCCAAAAAGGCACCCTCTGAGCTGCACCCCGCGGGCAAGAGCCACGGCATTTCGCACGTCTCTGAGCTGAGAGGCTGCAGCCAGCTCCGGGCTGGCATCTGCCCCCACTTCCCCACATCCACCCCGAGTTTTGTAGGGTCGCACGTCCAGCGCTGGTGGGAAAACCCACACGGGGAGCATCAGGCGGAGCGCAGCCCCTCAGGGAGCAGGTTGGAGCGGGCTGGGAGCGCTCTGCTCCGTGGCTGGAGGTGCCAGTGCTGCGGCTGTTCCCAAAGGCAGCAGCACCGGCTTTCCAGAAAGCCCCTCGCTGCTGGCCGAGGGTTTCCCGGGTTTATCAAAGCGCCTTCTATATTGGGGAGAAAAAGGCCGGATTGTTCAGCAGCGTCCTGCTCACACAAGCCGGCAGCGAGCGAGGGAGATCCTTCTGGTAATGAGCTGGGCACAAAAGGGGAAAAAAAAAGCCGTCATTGAAGATTTTCCTTTGGTGATAGAGTCATTAAAAACAACACATGATTCCTGGGCCAGCAGGGATCTTTTGCAGCCAAAACAGAGCCGGGATCTGTGCTGCGTTCCCACAGCCCCATCCCCTGACTCCTCCTCTGAAGATCAAGGCAGTGCCGCTGCTCCGGGGCATTCCTCGCACTGGAACCACGCACGGAGCAGCCAAGGGATGATGGAGGAGGGTCATGCGTGGCTTCATCCACAACTTTCCTCCTCCTTTTTCCCTCCAGCATTAGGGAATCAGGATGGATGTCTTTTTTTTGCATAGATTTTGCATGGATACGGATTCTCTGCTCTGTATCCATAGCAGAGATGGAGCCAAAAGGTGAATGGGCAGGACCTGAAGAAGTGACCCTCAGCTCCATGACCAGTGCCAGGGGACACTGAGGGCTCCCCACATCTGAGAAATCAAACAAAACCCAAACTCCACGTCAACTAAACCCCAAGGAAAGCTACAGCCTGAAAACCCTCTTGCCAGAGATGGGGTTGTTCAGCCTGGAGAAGAGAAGGCTCTGGGGAGACCTCAGAACCCCTTCCAGTGCCTAAAGGGGGCTTGTCAAAAGGATTTTTATCGGGGGAAATGGTGATAGGTCAGTGGGGAATGGTTTTAAACCAAAAGAGGAGAGATTTAGATTAAATGCTAGGAAGGAGATGGGATACTGGGAAGAAATCCCTGGCTGTGAGGGTGATGAGGCTCTGGCACAGGGTGCCCAGAGAAGCTATGGCTGCCCCTGGATCCCTGGAAGTGCCCAAGGTCAGGCTGGACGGGGCTTGGAGCAGCCTGGGATAGTGGGAAGTGTCCCTGCCCATGGCAGGGTGTTGAACTAGGTCATCTTAAAGGTCCCTTCCAGCCCAAACCCTCCCGTGATTCTGTGATTTACAGCATTTGCTCTCACCTACCTGGAAAGAAACATCATTTAGATAAAACCCACGCAGGAGCCCATTTGTTTTAAACCAGACTCGCAGCAGGATGAGGTTTTTGTACTGACCCCAGGGTAACGAGGCAGTTGCACTTACGGCAACCTCCTAAGCAGGGCTGGTGCTGCAGAGCCCAGCCCTCGGAGGCGGAGGTGATTTAGAGACAGTTCAGTCAAGTGCTGTTCCTAGAGCTGAAACATTCTACAGTAGAAAGGGGGGGAGAAAAAAAACCCAACCAAACCAAACCACCAACTGTGGCATTTACTAATAAAGCTCTTGAGGAATATTTTTAGCCGTGCTTTAACGTTGTGTTGCACTTTGCTGCGAAGCGTTCGCTCGCTGAAGCCTCCTGGCAGCTGCCGTGGCGGAGCGCGCAGAGGAGGAGCCGCAGATGGGCCGGAGGAGAGGCGGGGGCAGCGCTCCCGGGGTGCGGGACACAGGTCACTGCTCCAGCCCCGGCCAGGCAGCGATGGAGCTGTGCCCCGGGGCCAGCCGGACACAGCTCTCTCCCCTCGTTGGCAGGAGGGCCTGGCCTTTTCCCAGCTCCACCCAAATCTGTTCCCGGCCGGCGGCAAAAATCCCTCTGCGCCTCGCGGGGCTGAGACCTCTCCGCTCATTTCACAGCGAGCCCGCAGCCCTGGCTTCCAGCGTCCCCGGGCTGGTATGCCGGGGCTGGGGGACAAAACCAGCGTCCCACACCCTGGGGCTTTGCAGTCCCCGAGGCGTTTTGTCACCTGATGCTTTGCTGACCCTCCAGTGGGGCTGGGACGCTGCCCCAGCCCGTCTGTAAAGCCAGACTCCTTCGGGATGCAGAGGTCTCGAGGAAGGGGCAGGCAGCGGCACTGCTTCTCCCATGGCCACCTCCAGCCCTCAGCGCCACCCTGAGAATTCCCTCTCACCGAATTCTTTCTCTCTGCTGTATTTTGAGCGAGGGGAACACTTGGGATCCAGCCGGTTTTTAAGGTATTTAATGAACCTTTGGACAACGGCTCTGGAGCGATGATCACCTTCACGGGGAGCAGTGACATTTGTCATGCTGGTGCTGTTCTCAGGCATTTGGGCTGGCAGCGAGTGAAGAAGCGGTCACAGATGCGTTTTGTAAATGAGAGCAACGAGTCCTTGCGGTGCAGCTCGCGCTCCATTTTGTGGGAAGGAAAGCAGCAGGTCTGGCCCAGCTCTCCCAGACAGGTTTTTCCCTGCACCACAAAGAGCCGCCTGCACAGTTTCTCCTGGCTGCTTTTTTTTTTTCCTGAGACAACAAAGCTTCAGCCCCTGTAGGCTACAGGCTCTGCTCTCCCCATGGCCCACATCAGAAGGAAAATAGGAGTTTAGGGCCACCTGAGCCAGAGGTTGCCCTTCAACCGTGAGGTGGCTGCTGGTGGCCTCTCTGTCCTCTGCAGGTTTGTTCTGTTGCTCTTCGAACCATCCCACGCTGGTTCCCACCACGCTGTGGCAGAGCTCCACAAATCAACACCTCGAGAACCTGCTGCTTTCACACCTACCACCTATTTCTGTCTGCTCAGAAGCATCACACACCCCCAGATCCTTCCCAGCCCTCTTCCGTACTGGATCCATCCTGCCAAAATCCACAGGACGAGCTCCTTCAGGCACCTGCAAACCCCACCTGGTGTCAGCTCTGCCTCTTGTCCTTTCCCTGACTTCAGAGTCAGTGGTTTGTTGCTCCTTTCACTATTTCAGGACTGTTTTGTGCCTCTCTCCTGTCCCCAGCCCTTCCTCACCTCTCCATTCCAAGGGTCCTGCACCAAAACAGGGTCCTGAGCTGCCACCACGAGATCTGGCACTTCTTGTTTGTTTAATATTCGTTTATAAACTTTTTTGTTCAGGGTTAATAGATTTTCCAACGTATCTCTTGTTTTTTGCACTACTCTGGCTCCTGGCATCCGACCAAAGATTTGCTCCCTTGCAAAAGTCTCCAGTTCCTGGCAGTGTCTGCTCCTCAGGGCTCAGAAGGGCCCTGGGAAGCCCAAAATTGGGAAAGAGCTTCGATTGCAAGGGCTGAGCAAACAGACTGCCCCAAAGCTTGGCCTAGAACTGAGCTTAGTGCAGGGCTGACCCCAACTCCCAGCCTTGAGGCGTTTGGTTCACCGCACACTTACCCACATTCTGCCCAGATCCAAGCTCGGGGTTTTTCCTGCCTGTCTGACACACAGCAAACGAGGTTTCCCTCATTCCTGCTGCTCCCTGTGCCATCCAATTCCATCAGAAATGTTGGTGCTGCCTCGATCTGCAGCACGGACATCCTTCCCACCGGTGCCGCCCGTCTCTGCCATGGCTCCACTCCTACTCCAGGTTCCTCCTGCGGGGAACACCCATGGAAAACAAACCCCAAAATTGTTTTCTGCTCCACCATGGCCCAGTGAAAGAAGGTGGGAGCCAGGATGCTTCTCCCTCCTCTCTTATCTATCCAGCAGGGCTCCAGGGCTGCTCGGGCACTGACCAACCCAAACATCTGTCACAGGGATTAACCAGCACCTGAGAAACCTGTGGCCACCAGCCCATCCCTCCTTGCCACCCTGAGCACACCTGGTCCTTCAGGCCACTTTGGATCTGCCTACAGGGTTGTAAATCACAGCCCAGAGAGAGAGAGTGGGTTTGGGGGCAGAGAGGGGATGAGGGCAGGGTTATGCACGTGAAAAGCTGTTGCAAAGAACTTAAGGAGCAACGGCTGGACACAAAACTGCACAAAATGAGAGCTGCTTTTCTGCCCCTGATGGACCCCGAGGATCTAAGCTGCCAGATGTTGGTGAGGGATAACATCTGGAAGGAGCCAGCTGGAGGGGTCACCCGTGGGCCAGCAGCTGCGGATCACACCCCCAGCCTGGTCTACAGGGACTGGGGCAGCCCTTATTCCCCAGAACTCCCTGGTCTGGGAGAGCAGGGGCTGCTCCTCAGTGCTGCCAGCAGCTCTGGGTTTGGGATGCTGCTGGCAGTTTGTTCCTTGGGGGAAATCAGCTGCTTAGGGCACGATAAACAGCTCATTTCTGTCTCATCCCCTCCCCTGCCTGGTCACCTCAGCTGGATGTGGTTCCCTTCCAAGCTCCATCGCTGGGTTTGGGAAGCAGGTGGGAAGCTGGTGAGTGTCTCCCCTCACCTGTGGCATTTCCCAGTACAAGCTTTAGAGCTGTTGGCTCTTTCCAGTCATGGGGAAAAGCTGAGTGATGGGAGAATCCCCACAGTGCACCTGAAACCGTTCTTCCTGCCTTGCACCTCCAGGAAATTCCTGTGGAGTTCAGGGCTCCCATTTTCCTCCTCCTGCATCCTGACACCACCTCCCACCGAGGGCTCCTGGCTTCCACTCAGGAGACAGCAAAATCCCATGGGTTTTAGTCCATGTAAGTGATCCTAGAGCCTGGCCACCCCTGCACCCAGCAGATCCCTGTCCTTGGGAGCCTTTTCCTGAAGGTCTGAGCACCTGCCACCCAAAATCACCCCCCTAAAGTCTTGGAAACTGCCTGAAATACCAGCAAGAGCAGGAGCAGTGCTGGGCAGAGCTCAGCATCCCCTTGCTGAGGCTTTGGCCAGGTCACCAGTGCTCAGGATTTGTGTGCAGCCCCTTGGTGGGCGTGAGCAAGATGTGCCAGCGAGGACAGAAATGAGGTTGGCATCTCTGGACTCACGTGCAGCCCATCCCCACCCAGAGAACTGTGGTCCCACGAGCCAGGCCAGGCCTAGAGATGACAGGTTTTAGGTGAGAAGTTGGGATTTCAAGGCAGAAGTCAGAGGTTTGGTGCTGTTGGTGCAGCAGGTGAGCAGCTTGTCAGGGGAGGGGCTGGCAGGGGGTTCTGATCCCTGTGCTACAATAATTTGGGGGGGGGTTGGAAAGCAGCTTCTCCTCTGATTCAGTCAAAATTGCCTTTCCAGGCTGTCCTTGCATTAAAATGTGCCCAACTCCTCCTTGGTTCCTTCTGCTGCAAGCTCTGAGTCTTCTTTGGCCTTTTTGGGGTGAAATTTAAAGGATTTTCATCCTTCAGGGATGCTCTTCCATGGCACAGTCTCAAATGCTGCTATCACACCCCTCACCCACTTTCTGCCTCTCTTCAAATCTGTCCCTGCTGGGAAGTTTCAAACCACAAATCCCTTTTTTTCCCCCCTCATTCTGCTGCAGGGTCCCCGTGGGGGCTGCAGGCTCAGGTGGCCCCAATTCCCCCCGGCTCCCCTGTGCAGGGACAAAAAGCCCCGGGTGCCAGTGGCTGTGTCCAGTGGCCGTGTCCCGTGGCTGTGGCCCAGAGGGATGCTGAGAATGGCTCTTTGTTCCCTCTTTCTAATTACTGGGCCCAGGCAGCTCGTTAAGGGCTCTGCTCTGTGCCCTCCAGTCCCTGCAGCCCTGGGACGTGCCAGGGGCTCAGCCTTTGAGGGCAGATTTTGGGGTGATGCATAAAACAAGCTTGGGGTGAAGCTGCCAGCGTTGCTCAGCTCTTTACACAGCTTGGGGGGCTCGGGGGGTGCCCAGAAAGGGGGGCTCTGCATGGCCAGAGCAGAGATCCAGAGCCTCCCCTCCAAATGCTGCCACAGAGGAACAAACAGCCGGCAGGAATGCGGGGTTTGGGAGCCAGGGATCACACCACATCCCTGAGCAGTGACTCCGGGAAGCATCGGAGGACGCAGAGTTTGCTCTGAGCCCCGCGGAGGGTTCAGGAGCGGGGTCCTTCCCTTGGCACCCCGAGTGCCCTGGGCAGAGCGCAGCCCCGAGGAAAAAGGCTTTGGGCTCCTTCGTGGAGGGAGCTCGGATTTGCATTTGAAAACAGCGGAGGAGCTGCTGCTGCTGCTGGGAGCACTGGCCGGGTGCTGTCAATGGGAAACTGTTCCGTCTAACGCTCCCGGGGCCAAAAAATGTGAACTCTGCAGATTGCTGGCTCCGCTCACGGGCAGAATCGCTGGCTCCGATGCCGGCGCCCGGCGGCTCCGCTCCCAGCGATTAACGGAAGCGGCTTTTCCTTCGCTGCCAAAGTTTTGTGAAAGATGGGGTGGGTGGGGAGCGCTCGGGACGTGAAACGGGAGGGATTCTGCTCGCTGGGAAGGCTGTTGGTGCTCTCCGGTCCCTATCAGCCCAGCCATCAGCTTGCCTTTGCTTTGGGAGCTGAGCTGAGCCCGGATGCACTCGTGGCACCTAAGAACCCCTTGTGTGAGCCTGCGGGGTCGCTGCCTGTCCTTGTCCCAGTCCCAGGGTCTGTGCCCATGTCCCAGTCCCAGGCTGCAGCACCCCAGGAGACACCACCGTGGACTAGAAATGCTCCTTCTTTGCCTCTTTTCCCAGCCTGTTTCCCACCATTCACCCTTCACATCAGCGGGGTAACCTGTCCCCAGCACCCCACACCCCACGGTGCCCATCCTTCATCCCTCCCTGCAGCTCCCATGGGTGCCCTCAGGGGAGATGAGAACTTTGGGTGTGGGCAGGTCCCTCCATCCCCTTAAACCCTGCAGAAAATGAACCATCCCCAGTTCAGGGGTGGGGACAGTGGAGCAGGAAACACCCAGAAATGCTGGGGGGGCAGCCAGGGATGCTGTGGGGGCACCCAAAGATGCTGTGGGGGCACACAGAGGAGCTGTGGGGGCACCCGGGGATGCTGGGGGTGGCCACGCAGGGAACTGGGATGAGCTGGCCACAGCAGCTTGTCTCAGTGTAGTGTGTGCACAAATAAAACCCTGGAGAGGCTGCAGCGAGCTGGAAATAATGGCATTACAAGCGCTTCCTCGCTTCTGTTTGGGCTGGATGAGGCTTTCCGGGGCCAGCTGAAGGGCTGCAGCACAGGGGAGTTTGCTCCTGGTTGGAGCACAGCTCTGGGAAGTGAGTGGGAGAGGACACGGTGGTTTGGCAGCACAGCTCAAAGGCAGGGACAAGGTGCTCACCTCCACCCTGGTGTCCGGGTGCTCACCAGCACCCCAAGGTTTGCACCCCAGAGCATCCCCTGCTTGGAAAAGCCCTGCTGTGCCCTGCCGCGTCCCACATGGGCAGGAAGGATCTCCTGGGCGGAAAGCTGAGGGAGTGCGGTGGGGGAGAAACAGAAAAACGGTAAAAGCTTTGTGTTTTCATCTTTCCTTTCTTTCTCCCTTTCCCAGGAGAGGCGTGAGGGCTTGCCATGCCGCTGGTGAAGAGGAACATCGAGCCCCGGCACCTGTGCCGGGGGGCCCTTCCCGATGGGGTGACGAGTGAGCTGGAGTGTGTCACCAACAGCACGCTGGCTGCCATCATCAAACAGCTGGGCAGCCTCAGTAAGTCACACCACAGCAACCCTGGCGTGGGACAGCACTGGGATGGCACTGGGGTGGCACTGGGGTGGCATGGGGTGGCACGGGGATGGCACCGTCACTTCCACCAGCTGCAAACACAGAGGAACAGGGGCTGTGTGAGAGCCCTGTGGGCTGCAGCCACTCCTAATTCAGTGGGAATTATCCAGCTTATGGAAAACAGGAAGATGCTCAGGGCCAAGCTCAGCTTGGGGACTTGGTGATGTTTCAAGACCCATTTCCCGCCCACAGCTGGTCTGTGCAGTGGGGGACAGAAAGCCTTCAGGAGCCCCTTGCTTCTCCACTTGGCCAGAAATAGGAAGGTCAGGTGAAGATTTAAAATACTCCAAGCTATTCTTTTTAAAGTTAGAGCTTTTGGAGGAAGAGAGGTCTCTATCAAAGGTCTAAATCCTCAGCTGTCTTGCTGCCCTGGGACTGATCTCAGCAGAAAATGGGCAGAGGAGAGCACTGCACGTACCAGTGCAAAGGTTTAACGGGGGCAACCTATTTCATGCTGAATATCCACTTAAAGTAGAGAGAAGCTATTCAGGGCTCCCCCTCTTTTACACCCCTCCAGAAGTAGATTCTTCACTAAAATACTCCCAGAAAAATAAACCCAGCATTTCGGCAGCTGCTGGAAGTGAAGTGGCTCACATGAGCAGCACCCATGTGTGCTCAGGCCGTGGCTTCCTAGTCCAGGGAAAAGGGAATCAAATGTGACTGAGCCGGTGAATGGTCTGAGGAGGTTTTAAAAGTGCCTTGATATTGATGTGTGGGTTTGGAGGAATTCCTGAGGATCTGAGGTGCTGGGGTGGGATGGGATGGAATGGGATGGGTGCTGTAGCCTACAGGTATCAGCAATGCTCTGCCAGACACCTCACTCAGCTCCATGATAGGAATAACCCGATAACAAATTATTATTAAAAATTATTTAAATTATTATTAAAATTATTATTAAAAATAAGCTGAATAACCCTAAATAAAGAACTCCAAATAAATAAGCTGTTGTAGGGAAGCACCGAGCGATGCAGGAAAATAACTGATGAAGTGAAACAAATCGTGGATTCTCCCTGCCGTGGCACTGTCCCCACTGCTCTGCTCTTGGCTTTCCAGCTGGGCTGAATTTCCCCAGGCCATGCTGTGTGATGGTCATTTTTTTGGCTCATCTGCCCTGCTGGATCCAAGGGCTTTTTGGGGCACTGTGAACATTCCGTGCCCCTGTGGGTACCGCTCTCACTGGAAAGGGTGCTCCTTTGGGCTCCCCTTTCTCCTTGCAGCGCTTTGGGACAGGATGAGGCTCAGCTCCCAAAAATCCAGGCTGAGGAGAGCACCCCATGGAGCCAGTGGGGAGGTGGGAGGTCCTGGCTGGGCTGGGCTGGGCTGGGTGAGCCACCCGCTGCGGTGCCAGGCGCGCTGTCCCCTGCCAGGCAGGCACGCGGAGGACATCTTCGGAGAGCTGTTCAACGAAGCCAACAGCTTCTACATGCGGATGAACTCGCTGCAGGAGAGGGTGGACCTGCTGGTCATCAAGGTGACGCAGCTGGACTCCACCGTGGAGGAAGGTGAGGGGCTGGGGCTGTTTTGGGGTGATGTCCAGATGTGTTCTCGGGACCAGACCCCCGCCTATGCCTTGCTCGGCGGAATGAGGCCACCTCTGCATCCCTTGTCCTTCCTGTGCCCCCAGTTTCGCTGCAGGACATCAACATGAGGAAAGCCTTCAAGAGCTCCACGGTGCAGAACCAGCAGGTCGTGTCCCGCAATTCCATCCCCAACCCGGTGATGGAGATGTACCAGCGCTGCGACAAACCCCCGCCGCTCAACATCCTCACGCCCTACAGGTACGGGGCACGGCGCTTCCTGGGGGTCCAAGGGGGTCCTTTCCAAAAGAAGTATCAGGCGTGCCCCCCATTTGCAGCTGGATTTCTCCAGCTGCTGTGCTGCCACCCCCATTGCATGGGATGCTTGGAGTGTGTGCCCACACGCTGCTGGGGGTGACCGCTGTGTTGGGCGGGTTTGTGGTGGGGCAGCAGCTGATGCTTGTGATCCCACCAAAGCCCTTGGGTCGGGGAAAAGGGGGTCTTCTCCTGTGCCTGGTAACCCTCCCTCCTCCCTTCCCAACCCCCAGGGATGACAAGAAGGACGGCCTCAAATTCTACACCGACCCCTCCTACTTCTTCAACTTATGGAAGGAGAAGATGCTGCAGGCGACAGAAGACAAGAGAAAGGAGAAGCGCAGGCAGAAGGTGGGTGGGGGCAGGTGGGGGACGCAGGGGGCTGGAGCTGGGGGTGCTCAGGACCTGGGGACAGTCACCTCCTGGTGCATCCTGCGTGCTCCCCTGCCTTGCATGGGGTGCATCTCACAGGGCTGGGTGATTCTCTCCTGGTCTGGAGGAGCCGGGCTGGAGGTGGAGCCGTGGCTTTGTGTTCCCGCAGGAGCAGCGGCTGGTGGAGGACTCCACCCGGGAGGTGAAGAAAGTGAGGAAAGCCCGCAACCGGCGCCTGGAGTGGAACATGATGGCGTATGATAAAGAGTTCCGGCCGGATAACAGGTTCTCACCATCCCCCTATCACATGGCGTCATCGGAAGGATCACTGTCCCCAGATAATAGGCAGGTTCTACCTCCTACACCTTCAGCTCACGGCTCTCCTTTGCTTTGTTCTCCCTCTCCGTCGTTGCGGGGGACGTGTTGCCCACAGCAGGGTCGGGGTGCTCAGCCTGTGGTAGCTTCATGGATAGCTGGTGTCCCCAGGGTGTCATCCTGGACCCCAGGAGCAGCCTTGGCATTGGGATAGAACCGGAGCACTTTCTGTTTTGGAGCTAAGGGAAGAGAGTGGTTCAGCTCTGTTGCGTCCCCCTCCCCTCCGCTATCATCGCTCTGCTCTCTCGTACATCGATATTTTCGTGGCCTTTTCTCGTTTTGTTGTCTCGACCCCAAAATGCTCCCAAACCCACACCCCCCCGAGCTCCCTCCCAGGAGTACAACAGCCGGCTTTTCCCGTGCTGCAGATCCTACGCCTCGGACGCCGCCGACCACTCGTACCCGGCCAGCCCCAACCACCCCGCGCAGCTGCTGGCCCCGGCGTCCCACCTGGCCCCGGCGGAGCACAAGGAGGGGGTGCTGGCGGCCACCAACCCCCCGGAGCACGTGTTCCGGCCGGCCGCGGGCAGCCGGCAGAACAGCCTGACCCGCCTGCAGCAGCCCCACGCGCCGCCGCCCCCCGAGGCCGTCCTCAACGGGCCCAGACCCCACCTAGTCAAGGATTACGGGTAGGGCTTCAGCCTGCCTGGTGGTGGAGGGGTGTCCAAGGGAAGGGAGGGTCGGTGGGGGTCTGATCCCCCCATTTCTGGGCTGATGGAGCAGGGAGAGCCCTCTTCTGCAGCTTTCATGGTCCCAAACTGCCGGTGAGACTCAAGGCCAATCAGCCAGGAGTGCTTTTGGGGTAATGTCATCCCAGATAAGGGGATGGGATGGATGGAGGGTTTTCCCCTGGGCTGTTGCCTGCCTTGCACCACTGCATGCCCCGTAGCCCATCCCACCAGCAGAGCCCCACCACCATTCTGACTCTGGGACAGAGCTTTCTTTGGGGTTCAGAGCAAACCAAGCCAGAGCGGAGCCAGTTGGGTGCTGGGATGGGTGATGGTGCTGGGATGGGTGATGGATGCTGGGATGGGTGATGGATGCTGGGATGGGTGATGGTGCCAGGATGGGTGATGGTGCCAGGATGGGTGATGGATGCTGGGATGGATGATGGTGCCAGGATGGGTAAACAGGTGCCATCCTTCAGTCAGCAGTGCCCTGGCAGCCAGGAGGGCCAGGTATGTCCTGGAGGGCATGAGGCCCAGCATCACCAGCTAGGCAAGGCAGGAGATTGTCCTGCTCTGCACTGAGGCAGCTTCACCTTGAATATTGGGGGCAGTTTTGGGCACCACAATATAAAAAAGACATTAAGGTATTAGAGAGTGTCCGAAGGAGGCCATGAAGATGGTGAAGGGCCTTGAGGAGAAGCTGTGTGAGGAGCGGCTGAGGGCATTTGGCATGTTCAGCCAGAGAAGAGGAGACTGAGGGGAGACCTCATTGCAGTCTGCAAATTCCTGAGAGGAAGCAGAGGGACAGATGCTGATCTCTTCTTTGTGGTGGCCACTGATATGACCCAAGGGAATGACCTGAAGTTGTCAGAGGAGGTTTAGGTGGGAGATCAGGGAAAGGTTCTTCCCCCAGAGGGTGCTGGGCACTGCCCAGGCTCCCCAGGGAATGGTCCCGGCCCCGAGGCTGCCAGAGCTCCAGGAGCGTTTGGACAGCTCTGCCAGGGATGCCCAGGGTGGGGTTATTGGGGATGGTCCTGCGCGGTGCCCGGAGTTGGACTGGATGACCCCCGTGGGTCCGTTCCAACTCAGCCCATGCCGTGGCCCCGCGATTCTCGTGGCACTGACCCCTTTTTCCCCGTTGCAGCCCGCAGCCGGTGCCCATGGCCGAGTACTTCGTGCCGCCGGCCCCGCCGCCGCCGCCGCCCGTCATCCCGTCGGCACAGACCGCCTTCGACAGCCCCATCTCGGCTCCCCCCGCGCTGGCCCCCGGCTCGGCCGCACCCCCGTCCTACGCCCCGTCACCG
>VXAD01010377.1:87561-102703 GCA_013399195.1 Dicrurus megarhynchus
TCTAAGCCTTCTCTCTTTCAGTTTAAAGCCGCTTCCCCTTGTCCTACCCATCCTATTATCCCATATAACTTTATAATCACCAGGGCAGCAGCCCTCTCATCTCAGCCAATACTTTATGACCGGGGAGGACACTGCACATTGGATGCACTCATGGGTTGCCCCTAAAGCCTCCCCCCCCCGTTCCCCGTAGGAATCCAACTCCGGAAAGTCCAGGAGCAGTGGGAGCAAGAGGCCAAAAAAGAGCCCGTGGGCAATGACGTGGCGACGATCCTGTCGCGCCGGATCGCGGTGGAGTACAGCGAGTCCGACGACGACTCCGAGCTGGACGATAACGAGTGGTCGGACTGAGGGGCCCCGGGCTGGGCTGGGGGGAGCTCTGGGCTCCGTTCCAGGTGTGTATAGGCGCCTTCCCCAACGTCGCTGCCGGCGGGCGCGGGTGGCCCCGCTCGGTCAGGAGCTTTGCTTTTACACTATGTCAAAAACCCTTCGGGCAGCAGCAGCAGCAGCAGCACTGGTAGGATACACCTCGGAGGCAGTGAGACCAGAAATTAGCAGCACCTTCACAGTTAATGACTTCCAAAACTCTCTGAAGGCAGGTTCATAGGATTAGCAAGACCAGAGGCTGGCCCTGAGCGTGCTTTGCGAGAGAAGGGAGCCCCAGAGGCAGCAGTGCTTTTCCAGCTAAACGTTAATTGTGGTAACGAGAAGCTCCTGGAGAAGAAGCCTTGTTTGCACAGCCGGTGCCACCACGGGAGCGCAGGGGTGGCCGTGTGGGCTTGGGGACACTCTGCTGCCGGCGGTTTTGGGGTCAGGCAGCTCCAAAGGCTGCGTGTGGGCAGGAGCCTCCTTCCCTACAGAGCGACACGCCACGTTTAGCAGCAGTTATGCCACTGTGTTGTTGCTCCCTGGAGAATCATGGAATGGTTTGGGTTGGGAGGCACCTTTAAAGCCCATCTAGTCCAGCTAGAACTGGGACACCTTCCTCTGTGCCAGGTTGCATGAGCAGACCAAGGTGATGGTGACCTGAGCCTGTATCCATTCTTGGAGCTGGTTTTCCAGGAGCAGAGGGGGAAGGCAAGGCTTGTGTGGCTGGCAGGGAGACACAGCCTTGTCTAGGCTTGTCTTGCCTTTTCCAGCAGGGGAGTGGAGGTGTCCAGGGAGCTTCCCCAAGCCCGGCTCTCCTTGGCCTTAGCGTGACAGCGTTTCAGTGTTATTTGAGAAAAAGTGAATCAGACAATCTGCTGCTTTCAGGTGAACTCTCAACTTGCACTTTGCAGCCCCACAAACTGTGCCTGTACAGCTGAGATCAGCTCAGACCCAGGCACTGATCCCCCCTACCTGATCCTGCTCCGTCCCCTGTCCCATGGTTGGGCACGGATGGAGGAGCTGGATAACAGGCCCCAGCACTGAAAATACCTGTTTTCCCATCAAAACAGAGCAGGATTCATGGAAGACTTTTCACAGAACGAAGGGAGGAGGCACAGGAAGGCAGAGCAGAGGGGTGGGGAATCCTGGAAATGTCACAGGCAGGTGTGAAAACCCGCAGAGAGCTGGGAGAGGTTCCCCACCTGTGGAAAATGGGCCATGGCCATCCATGGATTTACCAACGTGGTGTCCCCAGGCCTTCTTTTGTGTTCCCCTATACCAAAATGGGGAAAGCCTGGGCTCTGTGCCCAATTCCCTGCCTCTCCCAGTAGCCCTGTAGGTGATGGTGACTACAGCAGCATTCTGACTATATAGCAGCAGCCAGACCTCTAAAAGGGGTGGGAGGATAAGGCTGAGGCCCAAATGCTGATCCTTAAATTCACAGAATCCTAGAATGGTTTGGGATGAAAGGGACCTTAGAGACCATCTCATTCCACCCCCCTGCCAAGGGCAGGGTCACCTAGACCAGGTTGCTGCTTTCCTGGGAAATGCTGGTGTTGAGCAATGTCCCAACATCTGCACGTTTGCCCCCAGTGACAAACCATTCATGGCCAGGTGTGGCGAATCCTCTGCCCAGCTGCTGGGAAACGCCCCCCAGGAGCTCTCCCCTCTCTTGAGTGGCACAAAATGGTCTCTTGTCCCTTGGATGTGACACCTCCACACCTGGGCTGGGAGCTATAGTGCCGAGTGGGCCTGAGCAGAGGGGTAGAATGGATTTGGGATGTGGGAGAGGGCAAGGCAAGAAGCAGCATGGAATAGCTCATCTGCAAAACCCAAGGAGCAGGAGTGACCAGAGGAGGCAGGGAGACACGGTGCCCTGAGAGCTGAGAGCTCTCAGTTCTGATGTTGACCCTCTGAGATGCAGGGAAAAGGCTGCCAGAGCTTTTTTCCAAAGGCTGGCCGAGACAGAGAGCCCCTGCAATGCCCAGGACACGCTTTCCTTGGGAAGGCAGCTGGAATTTGGCCTGGAGCAGGTTCAGGAGGAAGCGGTGTAAAAATTCAGGGCAACATTTAAGGTGGTGTTTCTGGTGGAGCATTGTTAACATAGATACAATCACAAAACTGTTTGTAAGCGAAGAGAAATTGGGTTTATTTAGGTAATTTAGAAAGAGTAATTACCCTTTGTGAGAGAGAGAAAATAGCAGGGGCTGGTGGAGCTGCTCTGTTCTGTTACAGAGGTCAAGGGGCTGCAGAGTCGCTGTGGGGACCCAGCAGAGCTGAGGAGTCCCACTGGCCCGAGGAAAGGGCTCAGGGACACACGGGACTGGCTCATCCCTTGGCTCTGTGACTGCCCCAGTTCTGCAAAGCTGAGCCAGTCCTGGTGGGAGGTGGAGAGCAGCCCAGTGCCCCTAAAAGATCAAGTCCCTTCTTTTCACGCACCAGTTGCTCTGTGCGTGTGTCACACGGGACCGTGGTAACTGGGGCAGGACTCCAGCGGCGTGTGGCAGGTCAGGGCTGTCCCTGGAGCCTCCCACTGCCCTGTCCCGGGACTGGCAGCTGCCAGTCAACCCTGCTGCTGTCACAGGTGATGCCATTGACAATCATAAGAGGGTTGGAAGGAACCCTAAAGGTCATTTAGGTCACTCGGGCATTGCCTGCCCTGTGCACAGGCCACAGCTGCAGAGCAGATACACAGCTGGGCAGCCCCAGGGGGGCAGGAAAGGCTCACCCCCATTTCCTCACAGCTTTATGTTCTTACACCATGTCCCCATGGGCACCCCAGCAATCCCAGCACGTCCTTACCCATCCTATTCTGCTGAAGGAAATCCCCTGATAACACAAACCCATTTCACGTTCTCAACTGCAAAGCCAGCCAGCAGCACCAGCTGGTTGGAAACACCACAATCCTCCTCTTCCAGGGATCAGAACTGCCGTGGAAACCCTTAAGTTGTCTTGGTAGCAGGGGTGGGATCCCCCATCCTCATCCCAGAGAGGTGTCTGGTGGAGCTGGTGGAGACCTAACCTCAGGGTGGGCTTGGACACCCATTTCTGGTCTGAGCATGGCACACCTGGCTCTTCCCAGCTCTCCCAACAGCACCACCAGGCAGGCAAGCACCGGGAATCATTCAGCTGGGAAAAGACCTCCAGGAGCCCCAAGCTGGAGCATTAATGCCACATGGTGGCACTGGGAGCCCCAATCCCATGACAGCCATTCCATCCTCAGTGCCTTCACCCGAGGGACTCGGCCACGCTTGACCACCTTTATTTGAGGCAGATTCACCTGCTTTTTGCTCAGGTGACCTTTGGAATCCAACAGAAGTGACACCAATTCCTTGGCTGCCCTGGGCTGGTGCTGCTGGGATCGTGCCACGCTAATTAACACTGTCTGTCTGCCCCACATGCTGCATGCCCAGTGTTTTGTACATATGTGCCTATTTCTGTACATTCTCCCCAAAGTAGGCCAGGCTGTGTTACACAACCTGAAATGCTCAAATCCTCATGTGGGCTGATATAAAAGTGAATATTTAAATATTTTATCTAGCCTGGCAGACGTTAAAAAATACAATCCAGGTCACAGATGATTGAATTTTCTCCTCTCTCAAGAGTACCAGAATTGGGCTGAGGAGATTCTCCTGTACTTTAAGGTATCGTGTTCCCTGTTAAAATGTAGCGGTGGCATTTCACTGCCGAGGGATAATCACGGAGTGCCAAACATTTCATGAGCCCAACCGACCTCCCCAGAGTTCCTCTTTCCATTTGATCTGCCTCCCCCTACTTGCCAATTTATGGGCATGGATTAAAAATAATAAATATGACTGTCAGTGGAGAGGGGGGAAAGACATCCTGCGTGCATGCAGGTGGGTTGGGCTGGAGTCAGTGGGACAGTGAATGAGCCTTTTTGGTTCTGCTCGGAGGTATTAATGCGAGGCTGTCCCTTGAGGTCCATCAGGAACCTCTTGGACATGCCAGGTTCATCTGAGAAGGGACATTGTGGGGACCACAGTGCCCATGGCACACCTGTGAAGCTGCACCAGGTGTGGAGGCTGGTCCTGCTCAGGTTTCTGAAGGTTGGTGGAAGTCCTGCAGTGCTCGCTCCTGGCATTGCACTCCCTGATTCAGAGTGACCACTGGAGCTGGCTGGTGGTGCTGGTGGCTCTTAGAGGGTCCCTGTCCTGAAGGAAAAATGGATTGGGCAGTTCCCAATTTCTAATTTTCCACCCTGGGAAGAGACCCAGAGAGGAGCAGTCATCCCATCCCACGAGGGCTCCTGCTTTTGCAGCTGTTTCACCTCGGGAAGGTTTCACTCCAGCGACAAACTTAAGGCTGAGCTTGGCTTCTTCAGAGAGCTCTTTCCACAGAAGAGCCCTCAAATTTCCTCCCAGCAACTTTTCCATCTCTCTCTCTCCCTTTCCAGACACCCAACAGCCTGAACAGAAGCTTTGCAGACTCCCCTGAGCCTGAATTAACACCTCAGCTTTAATGATAAGCGGAAGTTTTGCTTGGAGGGAGGCAGGTTGTAGCAATGGGATGCTGACAAGGGGAGCACAGGCTGTTCCTTCCACTGAGAGTCCTGTTTTTCCTGTAGTAGTAGTTATTTAGGGGTAAGGTTTTCTCGGCTGGAATGTCACTTTACAGATAGATAAATAAATAAATAAATAAATAAATAAATAAATAAATAAAAGTAAGGGCAAGGAGTCTGTCCTGAGGAGTTTACAGTCTACAGCAAAGACCATGTAACCTGCACTGCACTTTAGAAGCCTCAAATGCTCACTCACCCATGAATTTACCCTCGGCTGGGCAGCAGCACCTTGGGGACTGCTGTCCCTTCCTTAGGTGACCCCTGACCAGCGCCACAACCACGTCTCCTGCCCCTCCACTCCCCCACGCAGAAGTGCCTGAGCAAAGTCCAGCAGAGCCAAGCCACGCTGGGTTTGTCCCTGGCCGGGCCCCTGTGCCCTCGGGGGGGCCCTTTGCCAGCCCCCACACAGCTCTGCTCTCTGGGGTGACCACGGACGGGGTGGGAATCGTGCCTGGCAGCACCACTGCAGCCGCCTGGTGACCCTCAGGGCTGCCAGCAGCTCATGTGGCAGCCTCTGGAAAACGTCCCCTTCCAGATGCTTACAACCCAAACCTAGACTTTGAAGTAGTTCAATTTTTTGACAGTCAAAGAGGGGTTTTTTTGTGTGAATCTGATCTTTCTTGGACAAACCCCAGGTTTTCTAGGCTCACTCTCTCAAGCTCCACCTTCTCTGGGTGAAAATTGTGCCTGTATTTTACTGGTGGAGGGAATAAAAAACACAAACCAAAGCCCACAGCTGAGAGCTTCAGGGAGGAGGTGTTTGCCCCAAACCCCACAGGCGGGGTGGGAGGAGGACAGAGGGATGTCCCCAAGGGAGGACAGGTCCTGGTGGTGTCACCAGGCTGAGAAGGGACGGGCTCTTGCTGAGGGGAAACCCCCAGGCAAGAGCTGGATGGAAAACGCTCAACCACGGTGTCCCCCGAAGGCAGAGCTGATGGGACATTACCCAAATTGATGTCTGAATTACAGACTGACAGGAGCCTGAGGCCACAGATGTCACCACTGGTGCTTCACCCTCCCGTGGGCATCTCCAAGTAGGGATCTTCCCACAGGTGCCACCTTCCAGAGGTGCCTCTAACCTCTCCCTCCTCCCAGGAGCAGCATTAAACCTCTGGCTGGTTGTTGTGAGCCCGAGTGTGTGTGAAAGGAGCCTTTCCCTGCCCGCTTTTCCCACGGTGGCAATGCCAGGGGACTGGGGGATTTTCAGCTCAGTGGTAATTCCAGCACTTGGTTCTGTGTAAAGAGTGCAGAGAGGAGAAAATAAAGCAAAAAGAAGCCAGCCCAGCGTTTGAGGTTGGCCACGCTCACAGCAGCCTGCACAGGGGAAACCTCAGGCAGGTCAAACCCTGTGCAAAGCCACAAAGGGAGTGAGGGCAGTAAATCTGTTCTCCAGGTCAGTGTGGGATTGAGCTGTGGCAGAGAGGAGCTGAGTCAGGTCTCAGGGAAAGCTCAGAAAGCTCAGAGAAACTCAGGTCACGGAGGCTCTGCCCTGGGAGGGCTCTGAGAAGCCAGAGAGAAGCTCGTGACCCTGTGTGCAGCCAGGGAGCGGTGGAGGTGCCCACAGGGCATTTCTGGCACGTTCATAGCTCTGCCTCACCGCCTCCTTGGGGGTCTATCCCAGTGGGTTACAGCCCAAAGCATCCCCAAATACAATAAAGATAAAACGTGCTGCAGAACAACCACCTGGGAGGGAAGGGTGCGAGCTCACAGCTGTTACTGCTGCGTTTCTGTACTTAAAAGGCTCCTCTGGACCATTCATGACCCACAGGCTGTGGTGAGTAAACCATTAAGGTGGACAGTTGAAAATTGACCCTTTGATTTGGGGTGGCTCAGTTGAGAAATCTAAAATTAAAATTAAAAAAAAAAAAATCTAAAAAGAAAGAAACAAACAAACAAAACCACCTCACCCACAAAACTAAAAAGCAAACAAAAAACTCACAGGTGATTTCCAGAAGGATAAACTGTTCCCTTTCCTTCCCTCAGACCTCGAGGGAAGGTCGGACACAGCAATGGAATGAAGCAGGTGCCACCAGAACCACTTCCAAAATTCAGACCCCAGGAAACTGGTGTTTAAGGAAAAGCAATAAGCACATCACCCCCAGCAAGGAGAGGGTCTCCTGCTTCTGTAGGAGGTGCTTTTGTCCCTCGAGGCCCCTCCCCAGCTCTAACATTTCAAATCCCATTGATTTTCACCTCTTCCCAGTGCTGGTGGAAGCCTGATGCCTCAGCTGGGAACGCTGACTCCATGGAAAAATCACTTCTTGCCATGGAAAAAGCATGAAAGTCTTGTGTTAGAAAGGAAGAGGACTTGGAGCCAGGGACATTCCTGTGATGCCCATGGAGAGCTGGTGATTTCCTGCTGGCAGCAGGAACAGCTCTGGCAGAGCCCGGCCGGGTCTCCAGAAATCATCGTCGTGAGCAGCAGCACCCCCATCACTGCCCTCCCTCCAAATTTAATTTTACACTGAGATGTTTCAGCTCTAGCTGTAGTCCTGGCCAGTTTTCAAATCAGGCTGCTCTTTGTGGTGTTTTTTGTCTCGGGTCAGAGCAGATCAGGAAACAAAAGAAAATCATAGAATCCTGGAATTGTTTGGATTTCCAGTCTGGTTTCCACCCCCTGCCATGGGCAGGGACACCTTCCATGAGCCCAGCTTGCCCCCAGTCCCATCCAACCTGCTCAAATCCCCACAAATTTAAAAAAACCCTTTTCTTCAAAGTGCATTTTTAGGACATTTTGGGGCTGATGGCTCCTCACCTTAATAGACTCCCTTAATTTTGGGGCTGCCTGAGTCGTTGCAGGGGTCTGAAGCAGGGTGTCCCCAGCAGGAGTTTGGGGTGATGCTGAGCTGTGCTGGCACCTTCCTCCCCTCTGCTTTCGGATGTCCCACAGAGGGCCTGGATCCAGCATTCCTGCTGGGAACAGCACGGGGCCAGGGCAGCTCCTCACCACACAAGTGCCTTTCCTGGAGGTCCCTCTGGCGTGGCCAGGGAGCTGCCGGGGGTTGGGTGGTGTTGCCCTGCTGGGAATGGGCAGAGCTCACCTGGGCTGGAAACCTGGAGCTGCCCAGACCCCACGGGATCCCTCTGGGATTCCTCCTTCCACAGGAGTGGCTTGGGGAGCAGTTTTCACTCCCATCTTGGCCAGCCCGAGGAAACCTGCTCTGGCAACCGGGGACACGTGGCGGTGCTGCAGCCCTGGCAGGGGGACAGTCCCCGGAGGACACGGGAGGTGTGGGGAGGGGACAAACCCTGTCACTGCTCTGCTGTGGGACATGCACCTGCTGTGGGTTGCTGTTGTCATGGGGCAAGCATTCAGGAGAGCCTTCCTCCTCCTCCTCCTCCTCCTGCTGCTGCTGTCCCAGCCCAGGGCTGCTGGGACAATGCCAGCTGCTGCAGCAGGACAGGAGCCACCTCGTTCCAGTTTTCCATCCCCTTCCGAGGCAGCAGGAGCACAAACACCTCTGGGTAAGGCCAGGTGCTGTAGGAGAGTTGTTTTGGGGGGAATTGATGACAGGTGAGGCTCATCTCCTGTGCCCTGTGGATCAAAGCACGTCAGACCCTCCAAACCCCCTCTGCACTACCCAAACTCTGAGCTCAGGAGACCTCCTGGAGCACTGGGGCACCAATCCTCCCAAAACGGAGCATCAGAGAGCTGCCAGCTCCAGATGGGCGTTTTCAAAGCGATTTTCTCCCCTTTTGGCACCGCCTGATCACACGCAGGGCCCGGAGCCAGGGCTTGGGCTGCTTTTTGGGGAGGTTGGCTCCAGCTCTTTGTGCAGGGGTGGCACAGAGGGGACAGGGACACCTCAGCCTCGGCAGGGCTGCCCCAACGCTCCTGCAAAAGGCTCCATTTTTAATCCCAGCAGAAGAATTACCGTATCTCCTTAGATCTACCACCTGGTAGAAGGAGCTGATGGGAGACAGGCACCTTCCCAAGGGAGGCTCACCCCCTCCAGGGTGGCCACGAGCGATTCCTGTTATTATGAAGCCGAGATTAACGAAGGAGATGTTCACTGTCTGGTGGGCTCTTTAACCATGTGCACTTAGTCAGTAGGTGAGTAGATGTTGCTGCCCGTCTCTATCTCCCCTACCCAGTTGCTCTGTGTGAACAAGTGTATTTCTCCCCAGTGTTGTGGGTTCTGCCTGTGCTGACATGAGGATGGAAAGGTAGGGACGACGTCGGGCGCAGCTCGAGCTTCCTTCTGTACAGGGTAGAGAGGAAACCCGGAGCGATCCGAGGCACCGCTTGTAACTACATTTGTTCAAGAAATGTCATCTTAACCCCGAACTGTTGACACTTTATGCATGTGCTAATTAAATTAAAAAAAAAAAAAAAAAAAAANCCTCGGCGGCAAAAATATTGCTTTTGTAAAAGAAAGAAAAAAAAAAGGAAAAACATTAATAAAGATTTTAAGAGGTTACAGTAGATTCGGGTTTGGCTTCTTGTCTGCTTGTCCTTTGCTGCGAGTTAATCAGCCCTGTGATGCTCCCTCCTCTGTTGGAGGCTGGGGCACAGAAGGAGCAGCAGAAAGCTGTGATCTCTCTAAAACCCTTCGTTTGGGGAATCAAACCCTCAAAGACCAGTTAATTCCCAAGGGTATTTAATCCCTGACTGCCTGGGTGATCAGAGGGCAGGGGCTGGTTTGCTGATGGGAAAACTTTGTGCTTGGAGGCTCCGAGCAGCAGGAGCTGTTCCTTCCCTGATCCCAGGGGAAACCCAGACCCCGGGTGAGGGAAAGCAGAGACCTGCTCTGGACTTTGAAATAAAAACACAGACACACAGAGCATGGCACATACCTGGGACAGGAGCCCAGATCTTCAAAGGTTTTAATTTTCCCCCTCCCTCCCCCTATTTTTGGATATCCTCTTGACAAATCACTCCAACAGTTTTATTTACAGTAATAAAAATAAATTACTCTTACAGATGAATGTATAATATTATACACAATAGAGATACAGTGCAATAACAGCATTGATTTGTTTTCACTCGGTCATAAAGTGCATCGAAGGGGCTTGATTTAACCATAATTGAATGATAACTGTACATTTTCCTTTGAGATCAACTTTCCCAGTCAAGTTAAAAGGCTCGTGACAACACCGACAGCAAAACAAGGCGCTGTCCTGATTGCTGCGGGATGGCCTCGTTCCTGGGGGATCGGGTGGGATGGGAGGCAGGGAATGGGGATGGTTGATTCCCATCCTGTCCATCTGTGCTGCTGACAGCCACTCCAGAAGCCTGGCCAGCGTGAGCTGGGGTTCAGAGCCCCGGGAGGGTGAGCACAGAGCAGCCTCTGCCTCTGGGGGAGTTTCCTGCTGGGCTTTGCCACCAGAAACTCATCCCTGCCTCCAGGCTGGAGGATTCCCTTTTATCCCGGGGGCTGACGTGCTCTGACCTGCTCCCAGGGGACATCGGGCACCAGCTCAGTCCTTGTCCCTGCGGTGTGGAGGACAGGCAAGGCAGAGCCCAAGGCTGCAGCCAGCACTGCCCCTCATCCTCAGCCAGACGCTGCCCAAAAGGAAAAAAAGCTTTTCCTGGGACGAGCCAGCTGTTTACCCAGCTCCCAGAGCCCGAAATAAGGCCATAAACCTGTGCTTGTGGTTTCAGCAGCCAGGGACAGGAGGTGCTGTCAGACATCCAGCGCCCTGCCCGCTGCAGCATCCTCACGTTGGGAAGGGATAACCCCGGAGCAGACACAGCTGCACCCGGCATCAAGCGGAATCTGTGAAGGCAACCCTTGGGGCTGGAGACAATTTATCCACATCCCTCGGAGTCAGGGACTAAAGAGCTCCGGGCCACCTGTCTGACCTGGGTCTTCTCTGCTGAAAACCCCATTTTCTCTCTGTAATGCTCTGTATTGCAGAGTTTTCCGGTGGGAATGGGAAAGCTCCGTTCCCAGGGTTGCAGGGACAGCGGGAGGGGTGGGCTGGGGGGGATTTTGCAGTGGGCAGCTGCACAACAGAAGAGGTACAAATGGTCCAGGTGAAGCTGCCTCACCTGGCCAAGAGGGAAGGCTGAGCACGAACGGGAGGAATTACAAGGAAATACCATGTGCAGTCAACAATTACTCCTGACAATTAGAAGTGATTAATTCATCGTTAACAACGACGCGAGGCTCAATGCCGGTCGGGACACACCAATACAAGTGAGCAACAATGGCTTTTGAAAGGTCTCCCCACCCCAAAATTTGATGCTTCTACAAGAAGGAGGTACTTCATCACCTAATGAGAACAGTAATGGTTTCTTGGGGGTTCATTCGAGGTTCGGTTAAAACTCTCTGATAGGAACAGACTGGGGCTGCCACATCAGGACTGAGACCCTTGAGATCTTTACTGCTGGTTACTGACACAAAGTTGGCTAAAGAGAGACATTTTCACTGCTCCAAGTCCCAAACTGACCGAAATGGAAAAGGGAAAAAGAAAACAAACCCCAAAACAAAACAAAGCAGCTTTGTTGGTAGAGTCTGCACTTTTTAATAGGGGGAATTTTGTGGGGTTTTTTAAAAATTTCTCATGCTAGGACAGGGACAAGGGCTTGTTGCAAATGCACAAGCTCCCCCCCAGCCCTGGCACATCTCCACGAGCCTCAGGGCAGCTGTGGTTACATCCCACCCCACGGTGGCCCTGGCCTTGTCACAGTGTATTCCAGGAATGTTTTCTCCTTCTTTCTCTTCCTCATCCCCTCAACTCAACCAGCCAAGCACCAACACCGAAAGCTTTTCACATCTACATTCTGCTGGCCACCAGCTCATGGTGGAAAAGCCAAAGGCACCCAGAAACCTGTGAATAAATCAGCAAATAAGCAGTGGATTCATTTCCCTGTCTGTGCTGATCCCTGCCATAGGCTCGGGGCTGGTTGGGTACCACCTGTAATTACTCAGGACCAATTTTCTGCCCATTTCTGCTGCTGTGGATCCAGACCAGCTCCTGGAGAGTCCAGAAGTGACAAGAATCTAAGCTCTGGCCCTTCATCCTTTATCAAAATCTATTTGCAAAGCTCAGAGTGTGAAGATACAGTGGCAAGATCCTGGCCAGGGTGAGGACAGGGAGTTCTTCCCAACCTAACACCCACCAGCCCTCTCCAGGCAGGTCCGGTTCCCACCTGGAGCGGCCGTGGAGACTCTGTGGAAATCAAAGGACACCTGCAAATTTCCAACAAGCCAAAGACCCTGTGCTTTGCAGGACTGCCACTGCCCCCTGGTATCAGCTGGAAAGCACAATCATGAAATCAGAGGCTTTTTTAGAGACCTCAGTTTAATAGTGACACGGAATCCCAGCTGGAGGAGGCCTCCCAGTGCATCCAACACCAGCAAGCAGGGAGCACTGGGATGTACTCCAGTTGCTCTGTGTCCTTCTGGTGGTGCCCAGGAGGTGGACAGGGGCTGCTGGGCTCTTTTCACCAAGTTCTGGATCCTCAGTGGATCCACAGAGGATTCACTGTACTGAAAACCAGCTGGAAACCCCGTTTTGTTTACCAGGGATTCCCTCACCACCGGTGCCTCATCCACCTGTGATAACAACACATTCATGGGAGCTGCTCCCTGTTTATGGCACTGGAACCTCATCCAAAGGCCCTGCATTCCACACTAAACCTGTCCCAAAGCCAGCCCCAAACGCCAGGACATTCCCACCCCGCACACAGCAACACTGCCTTGGTGATTTGAGGTTTTAAATTAACTCTCCTGATGTTCAGCATAAAGAGGCTCCAAAATCCATCATCCTCACTGATGTCCAACATTGCCACTCCAAACTTTTCCAGTAGAAGGTTTTCTCTGTGGACAACAAAACCAGAACAAAACCAACCCCAAACCGAAGCACTGAAGCAAAGGTGCAGTAAAGTGGTCAGAGGTTTCCAGTGATGCATGGCAGGTGAACCTAAACCTCTTAATCTTCTTCCTCACTTCTCTTCATTTCCCCCCTTTCCACTGGTAAAATAGGAGAGGAAAAGCAGCAAAAAAACCACCTGGAAATGGCACTATTTCTATTTAGGGGAATGATTGCAAAAATGCCAATTTATCAAAATGGGGTTTTTTAGAGGAGATTTCTTGAGGCTTTTCCTGAAACCTGACAAGCGCGTTTAACAACTTCCATGGGCAGTTTAACATCTCAGAGAGAGAGGTGCTAGACCATCACATGAAAAGAAATGCGATCATTATTTTACAGTAACTCTGAGCACGGAACAGGCTGGTACCACATCTGTGAGCTGGGCCAGTGCAGTCAGGGACCAGAATTCAGAGTTTGCCTTTGCCAAAGTGGCTGAAAATGTGTTTGGGTGAGCACCCGGTGAGGACATCCCCACCTGCTCTTAACCCCAGCCTGGCAGGGGCTGTGTCCTCAGCTTTAGCTCCTCGCATCCCAAATCTTTCCCCTCTTGCTGCGGAGGGCCACTGGGAGGAATTGTTTTTCCATTGATCTTTATTTGACTTTGGCAAAGCTTATCAGTGTATCCCTTGAACTGAGAGGCTTTTTAAGTAAGCAGCTAAACTCTAAAAAGAACACTGTTAAAATCAAGCTCTTCAACAACAGGGAATTTACCGGAAAGCCAAGAAAATGCAACTTTTTTCGTGACAAGGTTCCTCTAGAGCTGATTGGTTAAACTACCTTTCATCTAAAGATACAAAATGAGCTGCCCAGAGAAACAAATCCTGTCTTCTAGCTAGGGCGTTTGTATAAAAACATTTCAAATGTTCACAATGTTTCAAAAAGGGTATAAGCTATTGAGTTTTCACGCTGAGGAACTGCAGGGACCTGGCTGCACTTAAGAAACCAGAAGAAATAGAATGAGTGAAGTGTTTGTATAAATAATAGTCTTCCTTATATATATATATATTTACTTTTAAACTGACATTGATTCAACATTGTGCCTACTGCCCATTCTCCAAGGTATTCATCAGAGAAAGGAAATGAAAAAAGAAAACCACCCAAACCCACGAAACATAAAAACTCAGAGACCGGCCACCTTTCACAGGTAGACAACAAGTCCAAGCCCCAGGCACACTTGGGAGACTCAGAGCTTTCTCATGTGCACGTAGCTCCGAGGAGCGAGAGATTCATTGCACAGATCCAGAGACAAAATCCACTTGGGTCTGTCTGTACCCAGCCATAAAGTGACTTCCTACCGTCTGCAGCCTCACACAGCAAGAACATTCCTTCCCCTGTCCCAGGCTGCTCCAAGCCCCAATGTCCAGCCCGGCCTTGGGCACTGCCAGGGATCCAGGGGCAGCCACAGCTGCTCTGGGCACCCTGTGCCAGGGCCTCACACCCTCCCAGGGAACAATTCCTTCCCAATATCCCAAAGGCAGTGGGAAGCCATTCCTTGTCCTGTCACCAGATACCCTCGTTCAAAGTCCCTTCCCCACATCACAACAATTTCTCTACAGCAAAGCAGAATGCTTGGGTGCCAGACTCAGCTGCTGGAGGGTCTCCCAAGCCTCCCATGCCAGGACCCCGGGCACCACCCTCCCTGTGCCCCGAGCCACCCTGCCTGTCCCACCCCCAGCCCTGCCATCTCTCTGGGGGTTGCTTGGATTCTTGCTTGCTTTTGCAGGGAATGCACGATTCCACCTCCCGGCCAAAGGAAAGCCCAGGATCAAGGACACTTGGTCATGGTCTCACTAACGCCACAGAGCACCTCACACGGTACAGGAATGTCGGGGCCGGGCGCTTCTCTAACGAAGCAAGGTAAGCTGGCAGCATCAGCAGCGACACGTGTGGTGATTCCCTCTCGGGGACTCCAGCAAGCCCGGACCCCTCTTTGGATGAAAATCCCACCCCATGTAAACAACCCGTGTGGAAGGGGGGAGAGCAGCACCCCATTGTGCCACCTGGACAAGGAGAGCCCTTCCTCGGCCTCCCAGACTTTGGGGTGCAGGGCCCCCCAGCTGCCCTCGCCACCCCCACACCGCCAGCCCTGCCCCGGTCACATTTTCGGGGAGGGGCAGGGGGGAAGGAGGGAATGGATTCCCTGGCTACCCCCATCCCTTCGACAGCCCAAACAAGCCACACCTAAAGTGTCTTTCACCCCGCAGGTTCTCAAAGTGCTTCGCAAACCACAGAGACACAGAGAGAGTCCCTGTGTCCCTCCTCCTCCGGCCCCCCCGGCCGGAGCTCTCCTCCCCCGCGGTGCTGAACGCGGCCCCCCATTATTGCATAGCATCGCAGGCCCTGATTTCGGGGGGATGGGCACAACCACCCCACGCG